>NW_010576743.1:78374-116659 GCF_000705375.1 Tinamus guttatus
GCTTATTGCCAAAGTGTATTTCAAACTCCTGCAGAAATGCTTGATTGTAATTTCATTAGAATTCCATTTCTTCCGGCTATACAGGTGCAATGAAAGAAGAAATAAAATTAATTAAAACTGCGGACATGTTTATACCCACCAGGTGCCATAAAAGGTACAGGCTGAGACATTTTTCAAGTAATTAAGCAGGCAGCTCTGTTTTCTGATGAGTTATTGGCCTTCCCTCTTTAATCTAACAGATTTCATCACCCAGCTATTGTCAGGTGATGGGATTATTCGTCAGATCAGCATTTTGCATTGGTGCTGCAGCGTGTTAATCGGAATCAGATCATCGCTGCAAGGAGGCCATGACAAGCACTCGGCACGTGTCCAAAGACAGGCTTCGTACGCCAGGTCTGGCCATAATTTAGACTAAAAAGGGGATAACACAATTTTCAGTTTAACCATATGTGGCCTAAATAGCCCATTTATTCAAGGCACGACACAGCTCCTGCATACGGAGCTCTCTTCTCGGAGGGCAGCTTTGCATCAGATTCCAATGTGCTGGCGCTGCTTATGTTACAGGGATTTTTTTTGCCCCCATTTTGTTTCCAATGTGGTAAGGTGACAAATTCCTCCTAAGTTGAAGTAATCACTAGCTTACCTAAGGTTGTGTAAAATTGTCACCTCTTGAGGCAAAACTGCACGTAAGGTTGCAATAGTAGCATTTTTGGATTCCTTTCCCCCCACTTTCTTAACGCTGATTTAAACTGAAAGTTCGGGCCATTTAGCTTCTGTGCATTGGGGGTGAATATAAAATGTTTTTGTCCTTCTCTTTTGGCTTCCAATTGCCAGACAAGAAAAGAAAGTTAAAAAACAGCTCCCCTTTTTCCTGCACGAGGGGATTATGGAAGAGGGAGGCGAACCCAGGGTGCCCTGCACAGCAGCAGCAGCCCTGGGGAGCGATACCAGTAGCTATAGCTGTTCTGCCCTTCTGACAGCAGCATTTTCATGTGGACATTGTTTCCCATCCCATATCTATGAGAACAGGCCTGCTTCTTCATTGCCTTATAACCTTCCATAATGACTTACACCAAAACACGTATCAACAGTCCCTTCTCTGCATTTTGGTGTTTTAGAGTCCTCTCGCAGCTGCACGTATTGATTTACATTAAAATTACTTCTATGTAATGGATAATCAAGTCTTTTTTGCTTTCTTAGGAGACACAATTAGTCAACTTTAATTTTCCTTTCCTATTTGAATTGTTTGCATCTCAATCTTTACTGAATAAAGTTGCTTTATGGAGAAAGAAGCGCACATACCACTCAATGTCAACAAAAGGAACCAGTGTAATACTGTTTTGTAAAATATGGAGCAATCTAAGTCAAAGATACTAATTGAATTCAGTTGCAAATACCTGTAGCAATGAACATAGTTTAGAAAGTAGAGCGTTTTTGTCAGAATCATACAGACTTCCTGTGGAGTTCCATTTAGAGTTAGTATCATTTCTGAGCATATGTTTTTCTTATTTTTCTTATTTTTTTACTTCATAGTCTATTACTATTACCTTTATACCATTTTTAATTCATCACGTTGTCATGTTATCCTGCTCTTAAAGTTACCCCTTGCAAGGTGAGCTCTGAACAACGACTAATAGGTTTGACTAAAATGCACAAACAACACACAATAATCACCTTAAAGCTACAGCAAGAAGAGCAGCTCAGCCCAAGCTTAAAAAAGGGTTGAGGGAGAAGAAAAATAAAAGAAGAAAAATAAAACCTTGGAGATGAAAGATAAAGTCATACATGTCTTGAATGGCCAGCTCTGATGAGAAAGTCAGTTTTGGTAACCAACATACACATCTCTACAGAAGAAGTGTGTTAGTGCCCTCTTGGAAAGGCCTTGGTGGCCAGAGAGGTTATTGCAGAGCAGGTACCACCAAGCTCAATTTCTTACTACTCCTTTAAGGAATAAGACAACTTTTGTTTCATGTTGACTACTTCACTACCTAACAATTTACTAGTAAGACATTGAAAGAAAGTTTTAAAACATTCCTGGTTAGAAGTTCTTTTACTCCTATGGTAAATATTAGCTTTTAAATTAAAAAGAAAAAAAAATAAGAGAAAGAGAGCCACACAAGTGACCATAAAGACACAAATAAACATATGAGTTATCCATAAAACCCCAGATGACAAGAAAATACCCAGTAGTGATGTGGAAGCTTCTGTTATCCCCCCTTGGAAACTTACCTTACTCAGAAGCAGCCAGAAGTCCTGGAACCCTCACAGCCCTTCAGCATCTCCTGCAGACTGAGTTGGAAGTGCTCAGGCCCCTCACAACTCAGAGAAAACCATCCTCATCCCTCTTAACTGGGTAATTCTGTGGCAAGGCCCCAGGTGAGCAGTCACGCAGTTATTGCCTCATTCCTGAAAGCTGGGTAGGTAACGAGGAAAGGCTTTCCCTAGTGCTCTCAGAAAGAAAAGCGCTGAACCTAAAAATGAGGGCGAAAAAAAAAGGAAAGCCATGTTACGATACTATGTAATTAAAAAGTATAGAACTGAAAACAGAGTGGTAACACCTGAGAAAAACATAGCTGGGGAAAAAAAAGGCCAAGGAGAGCAAATCCATTGTCATCCTTGGATATCTGGAGTGAAATTTCTAATTACTTTTAGAAAAGCAGATCTGAATTTCACTAAAAAGGTCTAATTTCATTAAAATATTTATATGGTAAGAATCCAAAGTCATAAAGAAACATGTCTCAGAATAGCATACTAAAGCCTAACAATTAAGTAATCCATGCTCTTTGTACCTGTCCCCAAGCCAGTCCTTTCCTGTACCACATTCATGTTTTTTTTTCTAGGTATAAAGTCACTGCATTTTTACGTAGCCATTAGGCAGTAACATACGATTACCATTATGGCAGTAACAAGTTATTTGTGTTTGAGTAAACTTTCCCACTGCAATTTAGTGGGAATAAAACAAAAGAGTAAAATCGTAACCTCTCAGTGGCTAATCCTGACAAAGTGGAGTTACATTAACACAGACTGGGAAACGAGCAGGTTTCTTTGCATGTCTGTGGGAGATGTCCTTTTTTTTCTCTTTTCTTGGGGGAAAAAATCTTTTGTAGTTGATGATAAATGTGAGATAGAAGCTATTATTTCCAGGAATGAAGCTTGAAGCTATACAAGCATTTCAATACACTGCAGTTTGCTGAAGAAACTGGAGGAATGGTAGTAATCTGTTCCCCTGGACTTATTGCTATTGTCCTCTCTATCTGCCATCATCTCTGGAGATTATCTAGTTTCTCATAACCAGATAAATTTTAGTGTTTTTAGTGTCTCCTAAAGCACTGACATCAAGTGCTTAATGATGCCAGTTCCCTTCCTACTGCCTCCCTCTTGCTTCCCTCTCTGTTTATGGCCTGTTTGCACTCAGCAGAGTCCGCACGCCAGCCTCCCTCACCCGCTGCAGCCTGAGCTGTCCCGGTTTAGCTAAACTGCAGCCGCACGTGTGGTCAGCTAAACTGGGCAATCCTGCACTGAGGCACCAAAATGAGCAGAGTCGGTCTCGTCTGCCAGCTCTGCTGCGGGTCACCAACCTCCAGGGAGCAACAGGCACTTCAAACCCTGCAGCTAGATTCACTGGAGAATAGATGTCAATGTCCTTGATGAGCTGAAAGTGTCAGCGTGTCTGGCTCCAGCTGTTTTCTGGGGCTTACTGTTTTGGCTGGGTGCATTTATCTGAACAAAGCTCCTTCTCTATTTTTTGTTTGTTTGTTTGCTGGCTTTTATAGAAAGAGGGATCAAGTTATTTCAGCATCAGCTCTACTCTATATCAAATATTAATTACAAGCAGATTAATGCTCGAATACAGGACCTGTGCATGCTGAGCAGAACATCACAAGGTCTCACCCTCATTCACTGCTTTATCAGGGCCTTGTTGGAACATCCTCACAGGTCTATGCAGAACCTAAATACCTTTTTATTCCTTTCCCCCAGTTCCTTCAGCAGTGGTGTTGATTTAAATCCTTAGACAGTCTTAAATTGCTGCAAGTCCTAGCCCCATTTGTCCCCCCCGTGACAGAATATAGTGTTTCACTAGCTGCAGAAACAACTCCCCATCTTTCTTCTGGACATCTTGCTAACCATTGTCAAAGTTGTTTTGTGGCCAGGTCTCCTGCAAAGTCTCTTTCACATCCAGGCAATGACTTACATCGTTTGTTTTGTGATTGCACCACAGGCTCTCGAGCAGCCCTTTTTTTCTGCAATACCATAAGCTTGGGAATGTCCATTTTATGCATTTAGAACTTACTCCTTTTTTTGGACCTTTTGTATCAATAGCTTCACTTGTGCATCCAAACCAGCAAAACTCAAAGCGGCTTTGGATGCTTTAACTATCTACTGTGGACACTTTCTACCACAAATGACACCAGTGGCAGAGTGAAACACCAGGTGTATGTTGGTTGGGGACATGTACAGAATCCATTTTCTAGTGCCTGAATAGTTCCCACTTGTACACAAAACGATGCACCCTCATAGTTTTGCACTTTAAATAAAGCTCAAAACTGCATGTTAAGGAATATGCTAAACTGCATGTTAAGGAATATGGTAAAAAGAAAATGCTTAACACTGTGAGATAAAATTTCCATCCTTCTTTTCTATCTTCGTTTTGTACTGTTTCTCTGAACAAAATGGATTTTTTTAATGAAAGCAGTAGCGATTTATGCTTCTGGGAAGGTCCTGTCTCATTCAGATGATGACTTTAATTTATGAATGTGTGTGTCCTTGCTATGCTGACCTTAATGTGCAGGTTTTTATTTGAAGCTGGCAATACAAGGAAAAGTTTCCTTCTTCATTTTCTTGATTTTTACCTAAAACTAACTTTTGCAATGATAGATTCCTGGCTCTTTTGGTGTACAGTATAACTAATACAACTGTTTTAAGATTGCGTTCGCACGTTCTCAGAAACTATACTTTAGTTTTAGAGCTTCTATTGAAGTTTACAGTTAACAGACTGAAAGTCTGACCTAAGGGTTTTTTTATATTCAGTGTTATTAAAGCCATCAGCATTTGGGCAACTCAGGATTACTGTGACTGACAGTTCAAAAATACAATGATCTGTTGTGTCTAGCCCGTGTTATGCTGGAGAATATCTAAATCAATAATAATGCTATCAGAACTGGAAATCAAATGCAAAATAATTCCCTGGGTTTCCTGTGTATAACGGCATTTGCTCTTTTGATGAATAGCTAATGTATTCTTGGACAGTGGAACGGGCCGCGCAGCCAAGTCGACCGCATAAGCGGCGGAGCTGGCAGAGGGGTCTTGCATTTACCACTGTTTATGGCTAACAAACAACACACCATTCAGCACATGGCATCTCTGTGCTATGAATAATTCCATTCCTGAAAAAAGCAACGTCTAAATAAACTTTAAAGCTACTCTTTTAAGAAATCATTGTTCTCTTCAAGGAGATGCTAGCTTGTTTTGTTTGTTTTGAAGTGACAGTATCAAGTTGAAAGATAATTACCTTTTAAAAGGGCAAAAATGTTTTAAGCTGCCATGTCTGCCTAATTCTCTGAGCAATTTCTGTGATGCTTCTTTTTCGCTGTGTTCATTTCACTTGTGCTCACTTGTGCCACCCGCCAGAAGAGGAGGGTGACTAACCAGCGTTCAAACCTGCACTGGCACCAGAGCAGCAGTCTGTATCTACAGTATTGTCCTATCTGTAGGTGACAAAATAGGGGAGAAAACAGGAAAAGAAATAAATGAATCTTTTCATTTTATATGCCACAATATTGTTTTTTTATTTATAACAGTAAATGTCTAGAACTGACTCAAATAATCAAGAACACATAAATTTGAAGAAGTTTTAAATATTTCAGAATGACAAATACTAAGAATGACACCAAGGAACAACAAAATTGCACCATATTTGAGAAGTTTTATTACTGTGAATTATAAATTTTGTCAGCATTTAAAAAAGAATACTAGCTTGAGATGTTTCTTAGACTGCTTTTCATAGTGGATTCATACAGATTTTAAAAGCACAAAGTATTTCTGATTCCCAAATGACCCTGGCTTTGCAGGAAGATGACAGCTATGAGACTTAACAGAGAACTCCTTAGTGAGGAAAGTAGTCATTTTTAACACATGCATCTTTTGATCTTAAGGTAGGAAGAAAAGACCATGCTAGATTCAGGCTTTATGCAATTTACTATGGTCAGCATTTTGATTAAAATAATTAAAAGCTCTATATTTTATTTAATACATTTTACAAAGATCTATATTTAATAGATGTAGAAAGATAAAATATATACCTAAAGTTTAGGTTGCAAGAAATCAAGTATTTTCCCCCATATTTATTTACTGGTTCTTCTTCCTGAGCTTTCCATTTAGACATGAAAGATCATGGTAGATAACTGCCAGCTATTAAAGCTGTATCAAACTGCAGTTGCTTAAACAGAGCTAGATAAAAAATTAAATACATGCATTTCAAAAACAGTAACATAATTTGGGGTTTTGTGCATTTTAAAATTGAATATGAATTTTCAAATTAATACTTTTTTTTTTTCCCCCACTATGAGTGATTGATTGGGGGGAAAAAAAAGAATATAGCCCCTGGAGTGAGAAATTACAGTTCACAAGAATATTAGATTCAGGTATACCTTGCCTTTCATTACTAGAAGTTAAGATTCCCTGAGACTTCCAGTTTCACTTTTACAACTGAATTACATCATCACTGGATGGCTGAGATTTTCGTTTTTCTCAGTTCTTGCTAGATTGCAAAATGCTTTCAGAAACCCACACAGTATTTCCCCTTCTCTCAGGTATGACAGTAGTGGATTTCTCACTGCTGCTTTATGATTCTGCAGCTAAATGGATCTGTACAGTATCTGACAGAATAAGGCTTCAGTCTTAATTGAGACTTCCAAGCAGAAGACCAGAAATTGTGAATTATAGTCACAATGATTATCTGTATGGAAATTGCATCCATTTGGGGAAAAAAAATGGTGATCTGGGCTCCACTGAAATGAAAGGCAGAATTCCCATGGGGAATTGCCTTCTCTTTTAGTACATGATAAGACATTAAGTAGAATGCTCAGCTGCATTCATCTGTAGATGCACAGAATAAGTCACTGTGGGTGCAGGACAAAAGGCTTTATCTGAATTCTTCAATGTAAGGCTGAGATCTTTAGCATAAATCTTACCTGAACATCTTTCCTCTATGTTCTGCACACCAAAAGGGGGACAGGAATAGGAGTCACTTGCTTCCCTTTCTGCCCAAACGTACCTCAGACCTCGTTACGGGGTGAAGAGCAGCCTCCTGTGCTGTCTGCTCCTGGGCTCAGCTCGCGCGGCGGCGGGGGCAGAACAGTAACTTCAGAGTCACTGAGAGCATCTTTGCTATTTCCTCATGGTCGGGCTCAGATTGTTCCACCATTTCAATACTGCCTTCACCTTTGTTGTTGATCCTTTGCACCTGTAACACATAAATATTTTACAGAATTAACTCTTACTCTTTTACCTTTAATATTTCTGTTAAAATTCACACTGAATTCTATAAACCATGCTTAAAAATCCTCAATGGTATTATATACAGGTCCCCAAACAGTTCTTAAGTTGAGAGCTATAATATCACAGAGAAGTAACAAGCACATTCTTCACAACCATCAGAATTTCTAACTTGACCAAAAAATAGGTAAAGAGAAATATATATATATTGCAGTGACTCAGACAAATCCACAATAAGAACAAAGTGTGGCCTATGTGTAATAGGAATCAAACTTTGCATTCTCCAGAGCTCCTGCCCATGTGCTGTCCTGTGTAACCCCACACTTCTCAGAATACTCTAAGGTTTGTACCTGTTCAGTGCTGTTACACCTGCAGGCTGAACAAAATCTGCAGAAAAGCACATTTTCAATGTATATTCACAAAGGCAAGCACATGGTACTTGCATACTATTAAAGTGTTAATGGGAAGCAATTAATAAGCAGGAGTAGTATATACGAGCTAGTTTACTTCATGTTTAATGTACTTTCCATATATTTCTTTTTCATTCAGAAGAGGGGAGCAGTGCTGATTAGATGATTTCTTCCTTGCTTCATTGTTTTCTCCATTGTTCCAAGGCATGTCCATAAAGGATTAGGTTCCTCGCTTATGTAAATTGCTGAGCTCAAAATATCCTGAATTGTGTGTCCCCATTAAAGACTACAGTTCACACGACTGTCACTTTCTTACCACAGAATGATATCTCATTTATTCCCTAAAAAGCAAGTGCAAATTTTATCAGGATGACGGGTTATATAAGAGAATTTTTCACTTAACAATTCTGTTTCAGTTTCACCCATTGATTCATTGTTTCCAAGGCCCCATTATCTCTCCAGTTGTCTATACCATTCCACAGAAGGTCAGGTTACTGTTTCTGGAACTTTTTGAGGAGGAAAAAGAAATCAGTGGTTCTTTTTTTCAGATCTAAAAAAAAAAAAAAACATTTTCACAGCTGTTGCTGAAAAGGTTAAGACTGTGCCAGCAGTACAGGCTACTTGTGTTTGATCGTTTGTGGAGAGCTCGTATGCAGCCCTGCACATTTTCAAGTTCTTGTAAAGCCTGGCAAAACCAGTGAATGCTTCACCTGTGAGAAAAGCAGCTTGGTGTCAAACAATTTTTGCTGATAAGAGGGTTTTTTTTTTTTTTTTGCTGCTGATGCTGATCAGAACAGCACAGTTTTAGCAAGGTGGCCAGTAAATAATAGATTTATTTGTACTGCACATGTTAACTGCTATTATACATGGAAGGAGTGCTCTGTCCCTGGCTTTTGGTTTTCATGCTTTTCAGGTAACTACTTAGTCCTTTTTTTTTCTAGTTCAATTCATTAATAAATTGTTAATATCTGAGCACGCAGGGAAATGCTGCAACTTAAACCTTGCTTTCATTGCCATTATTTTTTCTAACCATTTAAGTGCTCACCGTTTGGAGGTGAGGAAGTCGCTTTGCCCTCCAGAACAGCTACCACACAAGGGAGGTGGCAGGGGGCAGCCACCAGGGAGTCCTGGCCTCTGCAAAAGGAGGCACAGCCCCACGTCCCCGGGAAAGCCACCGGTGCATCTATCACAGAAATTTTAACTTATTTCTGAGCAGTCACTTCAGCTGCCCTGGCAGCATTTCTTTCTCACCGTATTTGACGTGTGTGCCTTCGCTGAGCCTCTCTTCCCTGACCATCAGTGTCAATCTTTGTGGCAGCTTCTTTGCTAGGTATGAACACAAAACCAAGCCCTGGTGGAAAACGGGTGCTCTCCTGGGAGACAGATGAAGCCGCCAACTGTTCAGTGCCAACTGCTGTGGCCATCAAGCAACTGTGTCTCCTCTCCAGACACATGGGCGCACACTTAAAATATCTCAGCCTTCTCACTGGAAACATACCCGTTGTCTTCAGAAACGCATCTTTCATTCCTGCCTATTGATAGCTGAGCTCTTCAGCATACATCGTGTTTCGTTACACTTCGCAGTTACAACTAAGTTTGAAGTACCAAGATTCCCCAGAGCTAAAGAACTGAATGAAGAGACTTACAGATCTCGGGTTTGCATGAAACTGCCTTCCATCAGTCAGCAAGATTTCCCACTAATTTTGCTTAATAAACCACTTCTAAATTGGAAAGTTTCCCAAAAAGAAAATAAAAAATCTAGACTATGAGGCTGTCTTTTCCAGAAAAGCTGAGCTGCAGGACGGATTTCATGCCCCAAAGAAGATTGAATGCTTTCTTCCAGTTACATTGCCTTCCTTTTGCCTCTCCCTCTAAAAACTGCAGAAAATTCTCTTCAAATGCTGATCCATCTGAACTTGAAGTTGACATCTGCATGAACTTGTTCCCTGAAGTTTTGGGTCAGCTTGCGGGCCACTGCATATACTTCAGCAATTTTAATCTTTTTTGCCTAGGCTTTTTACTAATGCTAAATTTCAGCAGTTTTGAAATAGCATATAGAGGTGAAAAAAAATCTTTTCTGTTATCAATCAAGGGAAAGCTGAGAGGGAAAGGAAACGAGAAGCAAAAAGAAAAAGAAAGGAAAAGAAACTTGAGCAAAAGAGCAAGCACTATTATTTTTAGAGCAGGCAGCTGCTTCACACAGTTCACCCAAGGTAGTTTTCTGCTCCTCCATAGGACCTGAATTCATTTCTCTCAAGACTTTTGTATTGATCCTCTGTCTTTTCAGAGTTCCTGACCTTCCTCCTCTCCTATCCAGCCCAGCTGGCAGATGTTCATACAGCCTGGCCAGCTTGGCTTGCAGTTTACATTTCAGCAGGGATATCCTTAACGTACTTAATTTGCTCATTTGTACCATAAGAGCTGGACTGGTTGGAGGTATTTCCACAGAGCTGTGGTTTTTGTTTTAAATCGGGGATATTATCTACTGAAATAAAAGGGTTGTTTTTGTCACAATTAAGAAAATGTGACAAATAAAGTTTCTGGTCTGTCTAAAGCTGGAATATGCCAGAATATTATCAGAATGATTTAAATAAGTATTTTGAAATTTTTTCTTGTCAACATATTTGACACTCCATACTCGAGATACAACATTTTAAAAGTCCAAATGGAGACAAAAAGCCCCATGCATTGCAAATTATTTAACACGGAAAGCTTCTTTTCATGCAGAATTTTAAAATGCTCGGTTTCGTGTCAGAGAGCAGGGTCTGAAACCTCAAACTCCTTCGCTGAGCAGAGCTGCTGCCCCCCGCAAAGCGCAGCTCGAGCCTGCCCGACCCTCCTGCCACCGCGCGTTCCCATTCCCGCTTCCCAGCCCCACTTGGCGCATCCTGCCAACCATCCGAGTGCCCACCTGCCCGGTGCTGCCTCCAGCAGGGAGCAAAGGGGCAGGATCCAGTGCCTGCCCCGTGGACGTGCAGCCACAGGGACTCCGAGGGGCAGCAGGGATAAAGCGCTCTGCATGACGCTAAGAAATAGAGGAGGCTACATATAAGTGAGAAGAAAATGGTCGCTAGGTAGTGTGAGAATGGCAGAGGAAAGCGGAAGGTTTGCTTTCTAGAAACTGAATTTTCTGTGGAATGGAGAGGGGAAAAAAATGAATTTGGGGCTTGTTGATTCTTCAGAGCCGGAAAGCAAGCCTAGGCCACTGTGGAAATGGAACAAGTGCTCTGTCAGGAGCTGAGAAATAGGGAGAAGGAAAATTTTTCTTTTCATACTATATGGAGAAGTATAAGAAAAAAAAACATAGAAGTGTTTTTTGAAGCTAGAGCAGGTGGAAATAAGAAATGTCTGTGAAGACTCTGTAGAGAATAGCAGAACATGTGCTTTATGTGCTTAGTTACTTGTGCTGGGATGTTTCTTGAACCACCATTAGTAAACACCTTTCTGTTCTTGCATTCCACTGCTTTCTCCTCTAGCTGCTTTTCCTTTTCTGATTTTTTTCCATTGCTCCTCACCCTCTTTCTTTGCAAGTGAGGTTATTATTAACAATTGATTTTTCTCTTGAAATGTAACTACCCAATGATTACCTGTCAGACTTTTTGGTCCTAGGGCCAGGCCAACCTTATCATGTACCTGGCATAATGCACGTAATGCACAGCAGAATTTAAATGATGGATATAATGACTCACAAGGCACCAATTTCAGTGTCATTTGAGAAGAATGTCATGATGAGCATTCCCCAAGAGTCCCTAGGGAGAATCTGTCCAATCTCCATTGTTCTGAAATACCACTAGGGAAAAGACAAGGATTTTTTTTTATCCTTTTCTTTTTTCTTTTTCATTTTGAAAAGACAGGCAAGCTAAGTAAATAAACGACACAAAGTAAATCCCATCCTTAAATATATCTAGCACCCACAGATGATTTCGGATTAATTTCAGTAGTTAAGCTTTGTATAAATAAAAGCCGTGGAGATGATTGTTAGTAGTGTGTTTGTAAGATACACATACTATTTTTATTCCCTAAGGAAAACCTACTTGTTCCTATTCCAAAGCACTCCTGCAGAGCCACCATGTAAACATTATTTGGCACAGGCATCTCCAGCCTGCGCAGGAGCGAGTGAAACCTTCCTGCCTGCTTTCCCTGTCCAATGGGAAGTAAATGAGACTTTGGAAATTCATTTACTTAGTAAAATCTTAAAGCATTACTTAATAATTCAGACATGAAAATATATTGTCTCTTTCAAAAAATTACGTTGCCCATCTTCAACTGGAATAAATCAGTAAAACTACTGAAGTAGATGGCACCAGGCTGATTCATGCTGGCTGGGTATCAGCCTATAGTTTTTAATATAACATGATCTTTCTAATTAATGAAGGAGACATAAATTTACATTGCCCACATTGAACCTGTGCCCAAACACATCACTTTCTCACCACTTAAGGCTCACAGACCACAATCTTCTCTATGAAGTTTTGTGGTTAGAAGACTTCGGGTTTGGCTTTTTTTTTTTCCCTAGTACATCTGCTTTTGTTCTCCTTTGACATTGACATTGCTTTGCTTTAGTCTGAACAGAGAGGAACAAACAACCTGATCTGCATAAAACATTTGTGTCACCTTTCTCTCCTAAAATTAGTATTCTTCAAGAGAAACCAGTATGTTTATACTGCATATAACACCCTAACTCTGACAACCAAAAAATGAGTACAGTAGGCACACCATTTGAAGCTGATTATATTAATTGCTATTCAGGTCATAGCTTAGATTAATTATTGTGTTTGTGTAGGATGTTTGTTAAGAGGTTTCCTGATTGCTGCTCAGAAGATTGATTACTTGTTACATTTACCTTGTGGTTTCTGTGGGAAAACATCTTTTAGGCTTCAACATTTGCAAACACAGTGAGGGCAGGCAGGGCCATTGAAAAGTGAGGATACACACACACACCTGCCACTTTGAGCAGCCATGACATACATCTGTATTAACAGCAAGCTGGAGAATGGAGCACACATAAAACAGATGTTTATTTTAAAGTGCCTGAATGTAGACATCATAATGTAGCCTTAGGCACTGACATACCCCTACTAATTACAGTAAAGGAAGAGAAATTGAGAAGCACACAGTAAAAATAAATAAATAAATAAATATGGCGTATTGGCAGATATGTGTGGATAAGGAAAATGGTTCAGCGCAAAGAAGAAGCTACCTGAATCATTGCTCTACTCTGTAAAACAGGGTACAGTCTGCAAAAATCCAGGTTTCCTGTTCCTTGAATATCACCTTTTGATAACCAAATGACACAGCCTTTTGGGGTAATTTAGTGGCGGAATTTTGTGGCAATTCCCTTGGAAGTTTGCCATTTGGGGGCAGAAGTGGGAATATCAGTCTTCCTATGTTAAAAAAAAAAAGGGCACAATGTTGCTTTTAGTAGAATCTGAAGATTTTACAGGCATTTATAGATACATTAGCTTTAAAGGAATCCTAGAATAAAGAAATTAAGGGACAGCCTTGGAGCTGGTGAAGGTTAAAGGCAAATGTGAGCTGTGAGATTTTCTTTTACCTCCTGTAGCACTTTTGAAATCAGTTAATTAACCAGATAGACACTTAGTCATTATTTCATGACCTGCTCTTCATTTTTGTCCAAACAAACACAGCAACAGCCAGCTGTATACAACAAAAGAGGTAAGTACTGAAAAGAAAGCAGAAAAAGGAAAACAAATTAATAAATAAAAACTTAGCAATCATAGATGTTCCAAATATCTGCTTTAAAGATTCCCTTTTCATGTAGTTCTGAAATAAGAGTAGGAATAATGTGCAAGACTTGATGTTATTTTATGGGATAGTCGTAGTTTTTATTGGGGTGAGAAGTTTCTTTGTTCATTCCGATATCACACCTTCCTTTCCTTCTAGTGGAGACTTCTGTTGTTGTTGTTTTGGTTTTCTTTTCTTTCTTTCTTTTGAATAACAGAGCAAAACTGAAAGGTTTAATTTAAATTTGAACATAATCACTATAGCCTGATAAAAAGTCTTAGCAAACATTTGACATGGTGGAATCTTTAAGAGGAGTTTTGATTCCTACAAGTTGTCCTGATGGAGCTAGTAGGACTTCCAGTCTGATGGGGCTTAAATATCCTAGATATGTAAGGACATTTCTCCATCATCAATTTTTAAGAGAAATCAGCAGGATTTCCAGTACTGTCTTGGCATTGAGGAAGCAAAAACCTAGCTGTAGTTGTATGGCCATTATACTCAGAGGAAGGACCTGAAAAAATTGAGGATGAAGAAGGGGAACAAAGAGAATTGCCACTAAGTCTTCTTTGCTGAACTGCAATTATTTTTTTTTTTTTTTGCCTTTTTTTCCCTCAATGACCTCAGTTCTTCGCACTCCTCCTTTCCTGTTTCATGCCATTATCACCTCTCTATTTTAGTTTTACATGGTGTTGCCAACAGTCATCATTGTGCTTTTTCAGAATTTGGTTCTACTCCTTTCAGTGACTTTCTTTGCAGACTTTTTTGACCAAGGGCACACCCAGGAGTCTGCCTATAAATATACATGAGTGTGGACCGCTTGCCTTTTAATCTGCCTTTATGTAAGCAAGCACTTGTACAGCACTTCAATAGCTGAGCATATATTATTCACACAATTAACTCCCAGGAAGAATTCCAGTGACTTCAGCGAGGCTCATTTGGGAGTGAACGCTCTCAGCGGTGAATAAAAAGTTCACATTTTAGTTTCTAACCACCACATTTGAAATAGCATGCGTCAATAAACACTTCCTATTTATTTCCTAGGAAGAGTGTTGCGTGATTTCTGGTGGCTTGTCTGTGAAATTTTACACTTCCAAAGCAATTAACAATTCTGTGTACTTTTACAGCTAGAAGTCCCAAGATCAGTGCAGATATGTTAATATGGAAAAAAAATAATTTTGCCTTAAGTGAGCTTCTTAAATACTTGAGCTTCTTAGAGACCAGTGCACATGATACAATGAAAGTGATGAAAGAGCAACTGTCCTTAACCAAATAACAAAAGTGAATCAGATGTATCAAAATGCTCTGATGAGTGTGAGTGTCTCAGGGCAGAGGTTGTATTAAATATGTGTTTTTGCCATGCCTCTCACAGGAGGCGTTTGGTTTCAGAGCACTCTGTGACTTTATATAATGCTACTGCAAGGTCAGAGTATAAACAAATATAAGTTATTAATACATAAAATAGTGCAGTAGAATGGGTTTCTCTCTCTGTCTCTCTCTCTGGTCATAATGTTAATCTTGTTACTGTAGCAAAAATCTAAACTTTTGTACACAGAACTGTGGTATACAGCATATTTGTGTGTCTTGAATCAAAATGTAAGATGAAAGAGGACGGATAGTCTCTTGAACTACAAATAAGGATGAATAGGGGGATCAAAAATATTGAGTTTGGAATCCATCTTTGATATGAAATATGCTTTTTAATGCCAGATGCTGGCTATCAAATATAAAACGAGAATTTAAGAACCTTTATTACATAATTTATCCTAAACTCTTCTGCAGGACACTGAGCTTTATTATTGCATCAAAGGCAGCAAACCTGCCTTTTAAATGTAATTATCATTTGTATTTATAACAGCCCACGTATGACTTCATATTATTCCAGACTCAGCCATGCAGTTCTATCTACTGTTAAAAAAAAAAAAAAAAAAAAAAAACCATTCCTGATAGCAACTGAAAAACATCAAGCTTCTGAAATGAAACTGACCTGAAGGACTTAGGACCTGCAGTGCAATTTAATTAAGATATCAAAGTGACAGTAATTATAGCATCTATTGTGACAGCTATTCTATTATAACGCATTTTTTTAATTAACAAAAGCTGATAGTTGAGAGGGCAAGCAGCACTACTCTGAAACCTGCTTGCCTTGTATCTGGAGGAGCACAGTTGTCCTTCATATTTACTCCAGTCACGCATTTGTTTCATTGTCTTTTTATCTGCCTTTCTCTGCCTAGCCTGTGTTGAGAGCATTTGTGAGATAACCCAGGTAAACAACCTGCATGATATTCTGTCTATTGCTTTGGTAAAAAAAAATGCTTCTACTTCTGTGGTCTTTGTACACACGTGTAATAGGCTAAACTATGTCATGCTGATATGACGGGGGGTCTTTTTGAAAGTTATTTGGATTAACATTATTTCTTCTTTTGTTAAAGAGTAACTTGGGAGTGGAGAATTAATAGTCTAATGGGACTCAGTAAAAATGCTGGGGCACAGCCAAGTCCTCTCCAGGGAATTCTCCTCCAACTCCATGTTATTTCCAACTCTGGATCTATTTCTGACTCTGGATCCCTAAATTGTAGTTTTTCGCACTCAAGAATGGGCACGAGTCATTTTGCTGACATGGGATCAGCTGATAGCAAACGAGGCCACTTTTAGAGAAGAGTCATGTTCACATAGTGCTGAAAGCTGCTGGGAAGTGACAGCATGAACTGGGACCTCATAAATACTGGGATACCTCCTGGAGGTTTTATTCAACTGTTATTCAGGCTTGAACATCTGTTGATTTCACTGAGTTCTTGACTAAGAAATAAATTAATTGAATCTCAGGGTAGTATGTGCTTCATTAAAAGGAACTTTGAAGAATTTGAATAAAATAACGAAATTCTAATAAAATACTTTCTGTGGCACAAGTTATTTTATAACATAATAAATACATAAAAATATAAAATATTTTATAACATCATAAATACATAAAACAGTCTCTTCATGTATTTCCCATACTCACATTTTTAAAATCATTTTCTTCTATGCCCGTAGGTTCCCAAAAGGTCTAAAGCTCCTATTTTTGAGCACAGTGGCCATATTTTGGCTATCAGCCACATTATCAGGCATCCACATATATACACACAATTTATCCACTTTGAAGGAGCTCAGGACCCTGCAAGAAAATGTTAAGTCAGAGTTAAGGACATTTACAAAGTTAAATATTTATTATTGTAACGCTAAATTTCCAACTCATATCTGAAAAATAGCATTTACAAAATCAAGACTAGAAAAGCAGTTTAAGAAATATTGGGTAGAAAGGACCTTTACTGGGGATAAGGTTAGAGTGGAGAAAATTATTTGGTAAAATAAAGCTAGTCAATACTGTGTTCCATAATATGGAGAGATAAAAATAGAGATATAGATGGTGACAGAGCTGCAAATGTTTGTAAGGAGGCAATAGATAAACAGCAGGGTTTTTTTTTTATAGCTTCTGTGACAAAGACAGATACCTCTCAGCTTGCACATCAAATAAATTACACTAATAAATCATTTAAAATAACCTTAATGTGTCAATATGAGTTATTAAAATTGCAGATAATTTAACAGGGCACTTTCTTCCATTTGTGTACATTTTAATCATCTGGCCAGCATTTTTAATTTGCAAGTTCAAGTATTTATTGAACTAATGCATTCAAATGCTGTGTAAAAAATTTACCAAAAATAATTTCAAGTCAATTTTAAATTGTTTAGAGCCCCATGTTCGCTTCAGTTATTGGCTACAGTTGAGGGTTATTTTCCAGTGATTTCAGTAAATGTCCAAACAAAAAATTAGAAGAAATGAAAATGTAAAGAAATCTTTTGAAGGTTTTTGCTTGTTTGTTTGTTTTGCAGTCCCATATCACAGCCAGCCATGTTGCACAGGGTAGTCTCTATGCTGTCTAAAGATTTAGCATTGTTATATACCAAGCTCTACCATTTCTGACTCTTAAAACTCTTATATTAGGGTCTGAATATAGAATATTTAGAGAATAAAGAAACATAGTCAGATTTTTAGACACTTTTTTCTGTAGAAAAGCATAATTGACAACATTTTAATGTCACATTAAGAAAAAGGGGAGGGGGGGCATGTGCGACTTTGGTTTGCAGCACAGTAAGGCCCTAAATTCTGTGCTTGAATACAAAATTGTCTTTTCCTAGGGTTTTTAATTTTTCACTCTTTATAAACAGTGAACCATTTTATAGGCAGCTATTTCAAATACAAGTAATTCAAATTTACTCTGTGGAGCTCCTTTCATATATATTTTCTTTTAAAAGCCTTTATAAAGATAAAATTTGTATAGTAGCATAGTGTTTAAATTACAAAGTAATTGTAGAAATACATTGAGACAGACCTTTCAGTGCATTAAGGTAACTTTTAGCCTCTGTCTTTGGGTGCTGCTTTCTCCAGCCACAGGAGGGTCTTACATTAGAGGCATTTCTGTGCAGTCTGGATATTGGGCAGTGGTACAAGGTTTGGACCTTTCTTACACAGTGGCAAGAGGTCTAATCTATGAGAAATTAATAAGCTGCTGATTGATTGCAGGAATAAAGTCCAAAAAGAATAGTTGAACTGTTAGACTGGTTCATGGATGAGGAAATGCATTTTCTTCAGCTCTCAAATGGCAGCAGCTAATTGCATTACTTTATCAGAGGTGTTTCTCTTTATCATGTCTTTTACAAGACAAGCCTATGATGGGCAGCACTGATAGGGAACATAATATGCTGTAATTTATTACTCTCAGGGTGATGCAGAGAAAGGGGCACACTTGGAGCTTCTCTTATCAACTTACTCTGTAACAGATTGAAATGTATTAGGATGAAAGGCATCTCCCTTCTTTAACTTTACCTTCAGGCATCCCAGCAGGCAATCGTAGAAGATCTATTTTTTCACTATGAAAAAAGGTATACAGTTTGTTCTTGTGTAAAACTTTCCCAACCTACTGCTTAACAAGGTCAGGTGCGTTTCAGGTTATATTTATCCTGCCTTCTTCCTAAGGTACAATTGTCTCACCTGCACATACACAAGCAGACAACAACAAAGACGAGCAGGAGCTTCAGTGCAAGCCAAGGAGGTTCCAGGCAGAAGATGTTTTCATTAGACTTGGGGGGTTCTGTGTCTTTTGCTGCAGTACCTGAAGTCCCAAGCCATTCCTGGGCAGTTCCCGGGGACCTGGTTTTATCCCCATCGCTCCCCATTGCTTTGGGACCCAGAGATGCTCCTGCTCCTTGCGCCCAGAGCCGCAGCGCACTCTGCTCTTGCCAGATGGGATTTTCAGGATGAAAAATGCTTTGAAAACAGCAGACTGGTAGATATAAGGAGTCATTGCAACCACATAACATACCAAAAATGTAAATTTGTGAATAAGTCTGAGCGCATATGATTTTAGAATATTATTGTATTTTTTAGAGGTGTGCAACCATTTTTTTTCAGATTTTTGTATGTATAAATGAAATTATGTGACAATCTTCAGCATATGGCTTAATACATGACCACTTCCTCACAAAGCTACAAAAAAATACTGTACTGGAGCCCTTTTTTGCTTAAATTACTTATATTGGTGCAGGATTCTAATGTGGATTTAACAACTGTCTTTATTCTCATTCTAAGTACTGTGTTTTAAAATCTGAATGTGCAGAGATTTTGCACACTTCATTGTGCATACTAAGAACACATCCCTTTACTATAAAAGGAAATTTAACATTTAAATTTGTTTCTATAGGAATTCATCGTTATACAGGCATACACTCTGATTCACTAAAAAAAAAGTCTGTTTTATCATTCTGAGAAACACAAATGAAGGCAAAACAAGTGACCCACCTACTTACAGAAAGGGGATGAAATTGGATTGCACTTACAGTTCTAATTTTTATTTATGATACTTTCCCTTCTTCCTTTATAAGCACAAGTGTCCTCTGAGTCTAAGAGTTCTATGACAAGAAATGATCAAATACAACAGAAATGAGTACAGATTCTGTGGCAATAATAAGACAGATTTTTTTCTATATTAAAAGCAGTGTTTTTGCATAACATCAGCAATTCTAATTGTGGTGTTTGACATTCAGTGTTAATCCACTGGCTCTAAAGCTTATTAAAAATGGCAGCAGACACACTGGTAATATAGGAGCAGGTCAGAAATTGTCAAAAACAATCCCGACATTAAGAATCAGAAATAAAATTATGGTTATTGTAGAGATATGATTCTGCATGAAATTCATAGGCATAGAATCAATAACACTCCCAAGCGGAATGCCTAGCGCCTGCAGATGCAGACAGTCCCAGAAGCACAGCTGAGACATCCCAACAAGAAAAGAATTTCTTTTGTCTTTTTAAGTCTCTTTTATTTGTTGTCTGGCTGTGCAGGCTCTTTTCTGTGTAGCATTAACCATAAAATTAGCACAAAGACAATTTTTTTTTTCTTCTCTTGGAGAAAAAGCCCCAAAGGGTGAAGATGAGGTTCTATTCCTGGCTCAGCCACCAGTCGTCTAAGTGCTAATTACTCCACCTCCCTGTGACTGCTTTTCCCAGCTATCACTTGGGGGGCAGTTGAACTTACAAGCTATGGAGGTTGTTTTTTATTTTTTTTTTATTTTTTTTTTTGGCATATTACATAAGTGACGATTAGCAAAGATTTCTCTACATTAAGTGACACAGTTTTGCTATTTTTATTCTTAAGGGGCTATCATGTATGGGAAATGCAGCCACTGCACAGGTATTTTGGCTCTGCAAAACTACCTGTTTTCAGTTGTACCAAAGTAAAAGGATGTTTGAATCTGGGGAGTTGATGATTTTCTGATGATTTGTACTCAAGAATTGTCTCATTGCGAAGATTAGTAAAACATTCACATATTACTAATTTGAGAATGCTCTCCTGAATGGCATGCATTACTCAGTGTATCTTATGTGAGCCTTTTATTAAACTATCTCATCTGAGAAGGTGATTCTCTTTTTTGAGGAAATAAACCAAATTTGAGAGACTGTTTTTTCTATGCTTTGCTTCATATTGAACAAACAAGTTGTTTAACTATTGGTATTACTCAGGAATCTTCTCTAGCAGTCTTAAAAGTCTCCCACAGAGTAAGCAGGAATCATCCCAGGAAAAAATATTAAATCAGAGCTGACAGTGGTTTGTCAGAAGCAAGCATTAATGAATACCATGGAGGATTGGGCAGCTTTCTGCTCATTGTCTTGCCATAATTTATACTCAATATCCCACAAATTATGCAGAGTAGATATAGGAGCATTTGTTGTAGTTGCACATTTAGGCAAGCAAATAGCATTTTATAAATTGGCGAAAATAAGAAGTGAAAAATAAATAGTAACTCTGTTTCCTGAGGGCAACTATTTAAACAAGGCATGTGTCTCTACAAAGCCATTTAGGGTCGGGGATTTTTTGTTTTTCCTTTTAATTTCCCAATACAGGCAGTTTTGTGTTCAGCGCATGAGAACAATTTTGCATAAACTTTTTGGTCAATCAGAATAGCTCAGCATGATGCATTTTGGCATCTTGTAACCTTCAAGAGAGTTCACCAGTATCCCAAAAATGTTATAACTCAAAATCGCAATGAGATACTGCAACGTGCTTGCCACCAAATCAGATGTACTTTCATGCTGTAGCACACTCTACAGTTCCAGAAATACTTAACTTTTAGAAAAGAATAAAATTTTCATTTGAAGCAAAGATAGGTAAAAAAGCTGCAGCATCCTCAAACACACACACACACAAAAGTACCATAGGCAGAAAAGCAGAATTCTTTACGTCTGAATTGCAAGATTTGCAACAGAAATTTCCTTCAAACCTTTTGCTTTTCCTCTTTCAAAATCAGAGGGATTAAGTTTGTGCAATTTTAAAGGGCAACCTTGTCCTAATTTGGTGTAACGCTTAGCATTTAGCATAAAAGCAATTTTAAGGAGCCATTTCTGTGCATATACAGCTCTATATGCACCCTTGCAAACGTAACCTTCAAGGTCTCTCAGAACTGCAAATCTCCCACTTTCAACTATACCACGCTCCTCCGTGTGGGCAGTTCGAGCTTCACTGAATCTGAAAATTGCCTAATTATTGAACACTAATCACAAAGCATTTTATCTATCGCATCAGGCAGGCAGCCAAGACAAGCATATAACTTGTGCTGCTATATGAACTGCATATAAATTCTATAGATTTAAATAAATAAATAACAATCCCCATGGAACATTAGCATTTCAAAGTAAAATTTCCTGGCCCAAACCTGCACAGAAAGCAATAATTTAGAGGTGAGTAGCTGTCACTTTCAAAAAAAAAAGTTTTGTTTTTTCTTATTTTAGTTGCATTATATGGATTGCCTCTGCTAACATGGACTTTTCTTATTACTCTGTATTAGATACAGTCAGAAAAATCAAAAGCAGCACTTTATCAGTTGGGAATGGAAGGTGCCATAGGAATGAGGAAAAATGAAAGCACAGTAAAAAGAAAACACTGAAATATCACATGCAGCTCTACGACCAACCTCTATCAGCAACTATTTGATGACAGAAAGTTTTAGTCCAGCTGCACCGGGGACAGCAGGCATTTTTTTGTTTCTGTTTTGCTTTTTACACTGTAATA
Source organism: Tinamus guttatus (assembly GCF_000705375.1). The sequence goes on from NW_010576743.1 coordinate 100,630, forward strand.
CAGGCCCATACTACTAGATCTTACCATAACAAAAGCTTCTTTTTCCTGACAGAGAAACTGGGTTCAAGCTCTCGCCAGCTGGGAGCCACATGGGCACTGAGAGGTGCCCCGAGCCACCTGGAACTGGTTAGAACCGGCCAGAACCAGCGCCAGGTGGGCTGGGCCGGCTGAGGGAAAATGGCTCCTGGGCAGCCCAGGTGAGGCTCATCCAGGTCCTCAAGCCCTGGCAGCAAATTTCTTCATTTTCTTTTCCCATTCTATCATTTATAAGCACTTGACCAGAGGGTGTCTTGGTTTTCCTGGTGCTGCTTTGCCCCAGGAAGATGGTGGAGGTGGTACCTCAGCGACGAGGCCACTGACTTCCCTTCGGATGGGCTCCTCTTTGGAGGGAACAAGCCCCTCAGCTGCCACATTTTAAATACTGCCTCTTGTCCAACCTCTCCTTCTCAAATATGTGGTCTGGGAAAAGACTGTTATTGCTATTGGGCCTTCTTTTCAAACTCATGGATAATATCAAATTAAAAAAAAAAAAAAAGGAGATAGATGAGGCTTGTATCAGAGCACAGAATGTGAGGTGGAAGCACCTGAGATGCCTATCACAGCTGCTTAGAAGCAAGTCTGCGTTAAGGCTGGCCCTGCCCAAGACCAACTAGAAAAGCAACTCGGGGAAAAAAAAAACACACACATGCACAAAAAAAAATTCTATACATTGACCAAAGAGCTCAATATCCTCTGCTGTTTTGTTTAAGAACAGCTCCCACAGAGGGGCTGCTTTTGCCAATATGCCCCCAAACATGAGTGCTTGGTCCCCTCTGATTTCAGTTTCTCACCCCAAAGTAGGCATCCAGTACCTCGAGAAACCAAAGTATTGGGGGAAACATTTTGCCTTGTTTAACCAGGGCTTAGCCCCATGGGTGCCCAGTTTGATGAACCCTGTAACATTGCAGGAGTTATAAATAGGGGGAGTGAATGAGTTGCCAGATACCTGCTGGTACAAGAGGAAAACACCAATATTGAGCTTTCTCAGATAGCAAGGATACACTTGGGCCGGTTCCAGGAGATCTGCTATAAAGAACTGTTAATGCCAGAATCACCAAGCGGTCAAAATAATATCAGCAAGCTTGCCAAGTCAGGGATAGCTTCAGAAAGAGAAAATTATCAATTGGGAATAAATAGGCTTTTCCTTGAAAGAGTCGGTAGAGATATTTCAGAGGAAAAAAAAGTCTGTTTGCCTAATAACGTAACTTGAAAAGCATTTCAAAAAAGTAATTAAACTGACTAAAAAGCGAGAACGTTCCAAGAGCGATTAAGTGCCTTTGCAAGTGTGATCATATAATACGGACACTGATATGCTAATGGGTTTGTTAAATCTCTGAGTATGTCCCATGTGAAAAGGCATTTCCAGAAGCCAGTTTAGGGAAAACAATTTGTTCCCTCCTTTCTCCTGACAGGTAATGTCCTATATTCCTGCTACACATTGAAGAAGGGTTATGCAAAGAGGGAAATACAATTTCTTCCCTGAATGGTGACCTAAAACATTAAAATATTCCTTTCCTCTGGTACAAGTTCAGTTCATAGCATTGAAGAGAGTCATAATCTAATAATGGGGAGCTGCTCTCAGCACCAGGGGTGATGGCTTTTAAAGTTTTGAAAGAAACAGTATTATGTAATTGGGGCTAACTGAGTTGAGCATGCAAAGTGCTGAGCGTTTCTCTTAAACTCTGAGTCTACAGGTAAATTTGGGACAGGATACCTACCTCCCGGAGGTGTTGTCATGAAGATTACTTAGCTAAGCCCTGCTCAGCAGCACAAAGTGACAGATCTTTAGGTGCTTAAATATGCTTTTTAAAATCTGTCTTTTAAGAGCCTGCCTGCACTGAGCTTGTTGCAGGCCCTATTTTGCAATGTTCTTTCAAGCTTAGAAGTGTGTGAAGTTGGTAGGTTTTATTATTTATATCTAGCCAATCAGGTCCTTCATAATTTAAAATTTTAAGTCTCTACAGAAGTGATTTAAACATTTTTTTATTTTCTTTTTGCTATTTTTAGCGAATTCATATTGCTCATGGTGCTTGTCTGAGCAGCCACATGCCTCTCACTTGGGAGCCCTGTGAAAGAGAGCACTGACTGTGCACTGTGTTTTAACACTTAAAAAAATATATAATAATTCACATTAACTTAAAATGCTGTCACTGCAGTGATGAAAAGTTATTGATGCTAAAATGTTCTTATGTTGAGACATCCTGTCTTCATCATTGCAGTAATTCTAGGGACGTTGACCAAGAAAAACTAGCTAATGGATGCAGTAAATTTGATAATATAAATTATTATGTGACAGATTACATACCTCTTAGGTAGCTAATCCACCTCCCTGACTTTAGTGGGTCTAGTCCAAATGAATAGTACCTCACAATCAGTGGTTTCATAACCTGGCTCTGTCATGGTAAATATGCAATTCTTCTTTAGAAATCACATGGAAAATGTAAACTTCTGCACTAGGGCTATGGTTGCTATTAGTTATATATGTTGTGTAGTCATCTGCAATGTACAGCATGGAACCAACTGAAATACTTCTAATGATCTCTCAGAAAAGAAAAATATTCTATTATTTCCAAAAGTGTTACTTCAGTGCAGTAATTTACTGCACTGCCTCACTCCAAACTTGAATCAGGCTCTATTTTTTTTTTTGGCTAGTACATCTGAGCTAACTACCTTGAGGCAGCAGTATAAAAATCAGTTGCTGTGACTTGTTTCTTGAAAGTTTATTTTGCTCCTTCTTAAAATCTTGGTCTGCTTGACCTCAGCAGCCTTCCCCAGTTTGGAAATGCAAGTTATAATCCTCTGCAGGGATTTAGCCAGGTGTCTATTACAGCATGGCATCTGCGATACCATCTCCAATATTCACGCCGCAGAAAGGTTAAGCCCTCCGTCTTTGTTCTGAGTAAAAAAGTCCACAAGGTGTTAGCGTGGCCAGGAAGCAGATTGAAGGAGGCTGCATCTTCAATCAAGCCCTAAGCCTCTGGCTGTGCCACTGGAGGAGATTGGTGATGAGGAAAAGGAGCTTCAGTGGGGAGGGAGCGATCGTATTTTAACCCTTAAAGCAGAGCTGCGACGCCACCGTCTTCTGCTCCAGCTGGGCCTCTGGGCTCCCAGGCCCCATCTTTGTGTGTTAAAACAAGCTAAATTCACCTAATTGAGGGGCAACCCTATAGGAATCGGCCAATCCTACTCAGATTATTCTGCTTTTTCCAGTCATGTCTGAAGATAGCGACATTTTGTGACCATGCAAGTATTTTTTGAAGAACAAAAGGTTTCAACCATATCAGAATTTTTGGTAATGTTCTGAACTCCGTGCGTGGCATAAAATGAAAGAGTAGCACCTTAATTTCACTGCATGCAAGCAGCTGTTTAGTAGCAATTCCCAACTATTGTGCAGCAAGATCATGGGTTTCTGTGAGAAGGTCGTGGTCCAGGGAAAGCCTCAGCAGCCTCTCAGCCTAATTGGCAGTATTTAGTAGAATTTACTAGTGTTTAATTATTTATAAATATCTTATGCCTAAATATAATTTTTAAAAGTTAAAAATATTTCCCACCTTGTGCATCTGTGTTGCAGATAGTTAGGGAACGGCGGCCGGAAGATATCGTGCTGTACGGAAAGATAGGGCCCCTAGTAGCCAATAGTGTTTAGTCTATGGTGTAAGCAGACGGATGTGACGTTGTAAACCTAGATATATAACACCTTGTTTCCCATCAATAAAGGCCATTTGCCGTCCACCACATTTGTGTCAACTAGCTGATAGCCCGAGTGGTTTGGGGGTGGTCGCCGTGCCGTCCCTGAACCAGGTCGCTGCAGCCATTTGAACTGCAACACATCTGAAGAGCTGTTGCTTGGAAGGGTTAAATTAATATGTATTTACAGCTGCCTGCTAGTCACAAAATGCTCTAACGCTCTAATCTTTTAGATATCCCCAACAAGGAATGTGTTTCGTTTTGACAAATCAGGGAAAGTTTATCTTTGTTGTATTGCTTTTACTGAGGTAGAGGCCTTAGAGAGAATTATACCAGGGATGAAGATATTAAAATATGTAACTAATCCCAGATAAATTAATTATTTTCATGCTAATGTGCACTAAGGGACATCACCAGGGTAAGACAACTTCACGCTGTTTTGGCAATAGAAATATGACTTACCACATAAATAGCATGGAAGGTGAATGAGAAACAGGATGTGACTCTGCCTCTGAAGCAGCGTTCTCATTAACCACTTCAAAATCACATCAGTGCCGTCATGGCCATAGGCAAGGGGGAATTCTGTTGTAGCCCTCATCTGTCTCTATGTTAGATGTCAGAATATTTATTTATTGGGTTATCAATACTAATTTCCCTCTAAAATATGCAATTCACATAGATAATTTTTCTTGTAGATACTCTAATTGCAACCATGGTCTTCCTCCACTTGTGTTTTGTTAAAGTTCTCAGAACTTTAATATGGAGTGACCGTACTAGAACTGGAGCTTTCATTAAAAAACAAAAGCAGAGGGAAAAAAAGGCCACGGGGATCAACTTGTATGTACAGAAGGAAACAACTTGTCCTGGGTTACCCACTTTAAGTGGTAAAACACGTGTCCACCTGCATGCAGGTGCATGCACGAGAGCAGCTTTAGTTTTGATGTGAAGAATCACAACAAACTCCTGCTTGCGCTGTGGGAAACCAGAGCCCTCCATGAGCGTTGCTTAATACACACGCCTTGCTATCGAGGAGCATCTGCCTGGTGTGTTTTGATATCTGTAACCTCAGAAGGAGGCAGCTTTTGTCAGAAGATGACAGCAGTAGATACATTGCAGGTGTGGAGACAGCTCCGTGTTGACAGGCACTGAAGTGACCAGATTTTTCTAGTATATGTCAGGAAAATGTTATGTAACGCTGAACAGTTTTGCAAAAGCCATGTTTATATATAGTGAAAGTATGTAAAACTTTACAGATTTTACAATGTGTACATCCTCCCCAGGGCAGAGGAAATGCCTAAGCAAGTGGAAGATCCTTGCATTTATGTCTGATATATCAAACTGAGCTTCAAGTATAAAAGTCAGTGGTTTATCTATCCTAATGGATTTTTATTTCCTTTTCTCTGTTCTGTTCAAAGGGAGGTGTAGAAATAGTTACATGAGTCTGAAATCAAGGAAACTTATTACAGATGCAATTTACAGAATATTTTCAGTTATAGCTGCCTGTTTAGGAGCTGTCAGTTTGACAAGTGCTGTTTTGCTTTTCAAATAACCCTTTTAAATAATAACTTTTTACTTCGAGTCCCACTGAACTGTTGTCAGTTTTAAGCTTCAGCTGTATTAATGGGAAAGAGAGCGAGCGAGAAATAAGTATTTCTGTGCCTAGGTGAGACAAAGTTGCCTCTGGGGAGGTCAGAGTGAATGCGTAAGTCTTTTGCTTCAATCTCACGGGAGTACGTCAAGGAGCAGAGCAGTGACCAAGAGAGACACTCATGTCTGAAACTCATTTCACATACTGGATGGTGCTGGGTATCTTAATTGCCCTCAGGTGGAGAGAATTGTAATTAATAGGGGAAAAAAAAAGGTTGATTTTCATTGGGGGAGAGGAACTCTGGCTGATGTCAGTAATGGCCATGTTCACCCTTCCTAGGTAGGGATTTGGGCAACGTGTTCCCCAGCGGCGCTGACCAGCGGCGAAATAAAAGACATTGTTTCTGCCGCAGCCGGTATTTATCACACAGTGGAAGACTGTTCTCTGAAGCAAATACAGAATGAACAATGGCCAAACAAAAATGTACTGCTGAAATCCTAAATTAGATAGATGTGATTCAGTGCGGCCGACGAGTCTGATATCTTGGCACCTGCTGCAAGATATCCCCGGTCTGCAGACAAAATAGCCTTTGTGAAGACACGGGAGATGGTAGTGTGCAAGTTAATGCATCCAAAGGCCAAGAGGAGAATAATTCACTTTCACCTTGCTACAGAGGACAAGTAGCAGTAAAAGCTGTGCGTTATTGGCAAGCCTTTTTTGTTGCTGTTTTTAACGCAAGCCAGAGTTGAGACCCGCAGCCACCTCGGCAGCTTTCCAGCTGCAGCTGCCGACATCTCCCACCTAATCAAGTACTGGATTATCTTGTCCTGATAAATTGGAGCCAGTGCCTGGCGAAAACTCTTTCCTGAAGTACTTTGCTGCCCTGTAATAAGGTGGCAGATGTCTGAATCAACCCCCTGAGCTTGTAGTGCACTATATTTCTAATGACTTTCAGTGACGAGTGTAAATGCTTCAAGGGAAGGCATTGCTGTGCTGGGAACACAGTTAAGCATGATAGATTTGAGGAGTTTATAAGGAAAAAGAAGCATGGAGCTGCATTGGGGATCGTTTCATGCGGAGTACATAGGGGCTGCATTGCTGACTCCAAAACACTTGGCCTAAAAATGACTGAGCTCTTGAGGAATATACTTGTGTGAAAAAGAAATTCTCTTTGGCTGCTGCTTCTTTCTAAGAAGAGTCAGAGTTATTGAGCTATTAGGCATTTGCTCATTTGTCTTTTGGCCTTTTGATTAGATTATTGGTCAAACTCATTCAGGGTAATTGAACACTTTCTTTAAAACAATAAGAAAAATAGGTATATTACAGAAGCAAAGGTGCTTAGCACATGTGTGGGGGGATAATTTTAAAAATAAACTGCATAGGATACGTCGGGCTAAAATAAACGTATTCCTTGCAAGCATTCATATTTTCATTTCTTGGTTTGACTCCTAAAGAAAAAGAAGCATTTCTTATGGGCCAAAGACAAAACACCTTTACGTGTCGTAGTCGCCCATAGGGTGCTCCTTGTAACCCTGTTTTGCTCTTTTCCAGGGGAATCCCTACATGTGCAATAATGAATGTGATGCGAGTACCCAAGAACTGGCTCACCCTCCAGAGCTGATGTTCGATCTCGAAGGCAGGCACCCCTCCACGTTTTGGCAGTCCACAACTTGGAAGGATTATCCAAAGCCTCTTCATGTTAATATTACTCTCTCCTGGAACAAAACCATTGAGCTGACTGATAACATAGTTATCACGTTCGAATCCGGCCGTCCGGACCAAATGATCCTGGAGAAATCCCTGGACTATGGGCGAACATGGCAGCCCTACCAGTATTATGCCACAGACTGCTTAGATGCTTTCCACATGGATCCAAAATCAGTGAGGGATTTATCACAGCACACGGTCCTAGAAATCATTTGCACAGAAGAATACTCTACTGGGTATATGACAAATAGTAAAATAATCCACTTTGAAATCAAAGACAGATTTGCTTTCTTTGCTGGACCTCGACTTCATAATATGGCTTCTCTGTATGGCCAGCTTGACACAACCAAGAAGTTAAGAGATTTCTTTACCATCACTGACCTGAGGATACGACTGCTTAGGCCAGCAACTGGAGAAATATATGTAGATGAGCAACACCTGGCACGCTACTTTTATGCAATTTCAGACATAAGGGTATATGGAAGGTAAGAGAATACACACCTTGAGGAACATGCATGTATGTTTGTTTTTTGAGGTTGGTCAAAACTATTTATTTTCCCAAACATGACAACATCTCTACACAAGTGTGTTTACCACTAATATGGCTCTGTTGAAATAAGGTTCTGAAAATACCAGAGGTTTCTGACTCAGCGGCACTAATTTCTAGGCCACTAGCTCTAGGAAGCACCTGAGCTCTTAAGAGATTAGGAGTTTCGTACCCTGGCTCAGAAATTCACCTTGGCACTGGGACACTTCCCAGGGCCTTTTTTGTTCCATTTTCCCAAGATCCAGAATAGCTGGGGCTAGAAGACAGCCCTGTAGGCCCTGGTCCAACGTGCAGTTCAAGCAGGGTCAGCTAGAGCAGGCTGCCCAGGGCCACGTCCAGCCAGGGCTGAACATCTCCAAGGATGACAACTCCATGGGCAACGTCTTCCTGTGCTCAACCACCCTCACGGCTTCTTGCGCTCAAGCAGAATTCCCCGCGTTTGTGGCCGTTGCTTTTCTATTTTTTGTTTTTATGCAGTTGGAGCCTGATGCTAGTTAACTAAAAGGAGAGATTCTGTTTTATCGTTTGACTTTTTTCGGGGCTTTAATGTAACATGTAACTGATACAACAGCCCTTGTGTGGAACCCTTCCACGGGGTGAATCATATATGAACAAAGAAGGCCACAGAGATTAGAGCCTGTTCCTTGTACTTTAATGGGCTCTGAAATGCAGCAAAGCTGCAGTAAAAGGGAGAAATTCAGCAGTGATCTGGAGAGCATAGGACTCGCTTGAATATAAGAAAAATTATTATTCCACTGCATTTAAGATAAATAGTCCCTCTGCAGCAAGTGGTGGCGAGTATCAGGTGTCACAGTCCTCAAAAAATAACTGCATAATGACATTCCTATCGGGAAATTTTCTTCCCAACTCAAACTAATAACTGACTGATGACCTCAAGCAGGAGGGGTGATACCCCTTACACATATCTTGGGTGCCAGCTTGTTTAAAAAAAAATAAAAAGTCTCATTTATTTCTTCTAGGTGAACTACAGCATCAGTGCAATAGGAGGTTTTTTGGGGAGTAAAAAATAAAACTTAATGTGTCCTGGAAGGCCAAGGTACTTTGTACAGGCACATGAGTGGGTAAATTAGAGAAGGTGATTATTTAAAATGCTGAAAGCTACATTTTTAATTACTCCTTTGGTGATTTAAGCTTTCCATTTTCTACCTCTTTTATGGAAATGGCTGCTGCCTTGGCATCCATGATGCAAAGTTCAATTCATAAAATTGAACTAGAACCAAATTGCTGTGACATAATCTACTGAAAAATATAAATCAATATTAGGAGTTATGAAGCAATGGGGTCTGCCCTGAAGACTCTCCACCTGAGCATTATGGCCAGTTCTCTGGCATTCCCTGAAAAATAAGTAGGTGGAAACTTGACAGAGAGGAGCAGAGGCTGCGAACACTTTTATGCTGGTGCTTCTGATTCAGCTGAACTTTCTAGCCCTTGCATGTCAATCCAAGCTGATAACTGGGAATTGTTATCATAATACTTTTGCATAATAATGGGTAATATGATGGGTTTTGAAGTCAAAACATTTATATGCATTTAGTAAAGCCAGTTCCATGAGACCAGGGTACAAAAGGAGGTTACCGAGGTACTTGAAGGATGTTACCGAGGTGCTTGGTATGTCGTGGATGAGTGATGCTAGCTATTTAAAGCTGTTCCTTTGACTTCAAAAATAGCTTCTTGTTTTAATACAGTTAAATTCACTAAAGCTCATAATAGTATATTTTTAAGGCAATATACCATCTAAATTGTTTTATATTTTACCTTAAGATTCAGTGAGAGTGAAAAATACCTATCTTAAAGATATCATATTTAATATACAAGATCCTAGTGTGTGGGTTTAATACTTCATAATGAATTAAAGATAGGAGATTTTCCCTTTTAATATGTTTGTTTTGTCACCCCATTGCATTTGGCCATGAAATAGACCTGATGCATGTTGCATTAGAGATAAAAACCCACGCACTCTTGATGAACACTTTACCTCTTCTATTACCACTTGTTCATTCATCAATTTACCACTTTCATTGTGTGTTTATTAAGATAATGAAAAAAAAAAGAAAAGGAAACATGGCTATTAGCAATTTCAGCAAGCCCATCGTGCTCACATTATTCAAGAAACCTAATAATCCACATGAACTAATTCTGACTTACGGACGGTCTGCTTCACTAAATCAGGGCGATTTTTTTTCTAGTGAATAATGGACAATGTAGTGTGCCAGTACCTTAATTAAAGAGAGCCTCTCTTAGTCTTGATCTCATTTTAATTTACAGGGTAATACTACAATAATATCACTAATGGAAGGTACATTAAAGGGCATCAAGTAGCATTAACTGTATTAAATTATGGCACTTGTGTTAATTAACTGCTGAAGCAAGATGGTCCTAACGGCTAGAAAGGTCGACTAACACATAAATAAAGTCTTCTGGGATGGGAGACTAAGAGAAGACATTTTTTTCTCCTCATCTCTTCTTGTAGCAGAGGGAATTAGAGGGTGTTCTGCGTAGAGAATCAGAAAGATTTCTTAATTTCAGAGCTTTAGGTGGACTTTCTGCGAGTTCTGAATATGTTTGATTCGATTTAAAGGATGGTCCTGAGAATAAGCTGTGAGGTACAGCTCCCTCCATTTACTTATTTTTGTAGAAGTTCACCAAAATGCTGATAATAATCTCTTTCAAATCAAGCAAAAGGTCCTTAGTAGATTCCCCAGTAGCCCCCTGGATGAGGCTACTGAACGTTTAACCACATTCATTGCAAAAGAGTTTGTGTTTAACTGTTACATTGTAAGTGACTTGTACATTTATAAATTGCAAATTAACTGTAATTCAGGATGATAGTGGAAATCCTTACCCCAATGGTTGTAGAATAACTTTCTGGCTAAAACAAAGAGTCTTATTGCCATCTGGTGATTAGTGTTGATCTAAGAGCCAACAGTTTCTTTTTGACACTCGAATATCTAGCTTCTATACAATATATTATTAAGCCCTTTGGAATTTATTTTTATACTCTTTCACACCTTGAAGCTTCTGTACTTAAGCTCCAGGGTTTTCTGACCCGTCTCAGCTTTGGTTGCAATTTCAGCAGTAATAGAAACCTCTAACTTGCATTACGTAAGTGAAAAATATCCTCAGTTTTAACAGTTTCTCACTCACATTATCTGTTCTAAATTTAATCCATCTCAGAAGCTGAGTGCATTGCTCTCAGGAAAAGTGTATTTGCTACTTTATTGTTTGGGGAGGTTGTCTTTTAGTCTCTCCAGCCAGCTGTGACTCTATACTGATATTCAGTATTGTTAAGACTTCACAATTTTGGAAGTATTGAGAGGCCTTTCCTTAAAAGGAGCAGATCTGCCCTGGTGAATCCACAACAGGTGCTACAAACTTCAGGGGACGTTCGCAAGTTAGGGGCCAGCTTAACACCGACCAGATTGCTGCCTTCTCTGTATTTTCCTCATCCATTCTACAGAGGAATTAATTAATTAATTAAGTCTCATGTGTTATTGTGGCATACATTTAACAACAGCGTAGTAGTATCCCTCTGCAAGTTACCCCTCAGCAGAAGTTTTCCCTATGGAATGGTAATATATGGGAGTGTTTTCATTTTAATTGCGATAGAAATGTTTTCATTAATATTCAACTCAGGAGCAGACCACCACTATCCTTATAGCTTTACAACTGTGTGAACCTTAAGCTTTCAAGTGGGCAACTGAGGACCTTTTTTTTTATTATTATTTCCAATTATGTATTTACACTACTTGAATATTCTTTGCTTTACAAAAACACTTGCATAAGCGGCTTGTTCTCCTTTGAGAGTCTCACTAGTGTCTGAGTGAATCTGGTAATTTCTCCAATTAAATTATAAACTTCATTCGAGATCAGGAAAGCAAAGGAAACGTAGGTATTTATGAGCATATCAATTTATCTTTAACTCCCATGTGCAATTAGCTTTTTAATGCATCTACTGTAGTATGTCACTATAGAAAATTGCCTTTCATTTTCTGTAAGCACATCTAGAATCACCAGGAATGGAAAGAATTGGATGGCTGCTGTGTTCATTGACACATTGGAGTCTCCAATGGTTTATTCAGGGCAGGTTTAGTCATGCTCATGGTCAAATAATAAATTTCCACCTGCTTCCCGGTCCCAAAAGTCCCATGAAATGTCTCAGTCAAACTGCCCTGAGCCCATAGTGACCTAGAAGGCTGACTAGCTCTGCACTTTCTGCTATCCATGTTTGAAGCTCGTGGGTTTAAATCACTAGTAAGCTTCACTAGTCACCATGGCTCGTTAGCATTTGCTCATTCTTATATTTTTTTGTCTATTTTGCAATATGTCAAGTATTTCTTTACTGATCTCCCTCAGCTGTCTTTCAAGGACACCCAGTATCTTACAGGATCTATGTGTTTGAGGAGAGGAACCAAGCATTTTTGTAGTATAATTCATTTTGTCACTGAACATTAAAGAAGTAGCGATGAAAATCCTGATGAAAGAAATGATAATTTTTCTTACTGTATGCCTTTGGAGCACAACATATGCTCAAAAGTCATCCAAAGAGTCTTTTTTGAATAAATTCAGTGATTTCTGTATTTGGCAAAAACTTTCTTCCCCTTAAGCTTTTTCTTTCAAAAGAGTTCAGAGTTAATCCAAACAGTGAAATAAGCTTAAAGCTCTCCCACCTCGTGGATCCAATTGGCTCCTGGCAGCAGGACATCCTTCAGGTTAAAGTTGCAGCCTGTGACAGCCCCTCAAACACACAGGAAAAGCCAAAACTCGGGGTGTCTCCATCCTGCGGCGCTGGGATGATGTTAGGCACATGTTAACCAGGACGAGTTTGCCAACTGTGGGGCAAGTCCAGTGGCAGGGTTGCACAGAGACACCTATTCAGGAAACTGAAAAATGAAATGACAAAGGTCAAATTCTGCTAGTCTCATTCCTGTGAATTGTTACATGGGGTCCCTGAGAGCCCCTCTCGAGCGCAGCGCTGGAGCTCGCGGGCCCCATCAGCACTATGAACATGCACAAGGAAAATCATCATCGTTACCGCTTCATCACCGAGCCCCAGTGCAGAGGTGTCAGCAAAGCGTCCCACTTAAGCACAGATAAGACATCTGGGCTGAACAACAGTCTAAGTTTTTGACATCATTTTATTTCTATTTTCAAAGAATATAATATTGCATATGAACAGGATAGAATAGAACAGAGCCACAGAGGCCTTGGGGCCTCACTCCTGCCCTTTGCCAGCACCTGGTTCTTCACACAAAAGCACATCCAGACTTCCAGCAAGCAGCAGTAGCAACTAATAAAAAATATCTTATTGGCATGTTGTTAGTCTTGTGCTAGAAATCCCAGCATACTCACTTAGGAGTGACATAGTTCCCCTCCCTCCTCCTATTCATTTTCACCCTTAAATCCATTCCTGTCTTTATAAGAGCTAGGCCGCCTGCCTTTCCTCTCTACCATGCAGTATTCCCACTCCTGCTCATTTCCCAGGAGTGTGCTGGCCTAAAAGAGGAGCCAGCATCCGATACGTTAAGATTTAGAAATTCCTTGGGAATAGACCTTACAGCAATAGGTAGGGGCACAAAGATTTGTTACGATCTGTCCTTCCTCCCATCGTTCACCAAACAGGCACAAAATGGGAGCACTGGTGCAAACCTCAGTGACAGAGGGACATCACGGCTCACATTTAACTGATGCCAGCATTTCTGTTACGCTGCACATCAGAACCCATTAAAAACCAGAAAGATAAAATTTGGTTACAACAAGGATATGTACATGGAGCTTCGCATCTTCACACTCAACTAATTAGTTGCCACTGACTGTTTTCCCTTTGCTTGGTGACATGTGGTATATAAATCATTACAATATGTTAAATGCAAACGGTTGGTAATAGGGTAACCATCTGCTCGCTGCTGGAAAGTTTGCACAGGAACATAGTAAGCTGCACTTGTAATAACGTGCTAAACTCACATCCCTGAAATACCAGATACCTACCAACAGCTGCCTCCGCTAATGCCAGCATTACTAATATGTCTCTTACCCTTTTCATTTTTGCATCTAAGCCACTTATTGTAAGAGGTAATTTTGTTCTCCAGCATGAACTTGACTTCAAGGCTGGAGTCTGCAGCAGCAATATGAGCCGCTGTATCTTGAGCCTGATGTTTTCCTCACGTTGTGGTGAGAGTTGTTGAACATCCAATAAATAACCAGGCTGCCCACTCTGCTCAGGACATCTTTTCTTGCGCAAATATAATTACATTCTCTCTCTTGCCTAACCCCTGCTGCCAGGCCCTTTTCCAGGAATGACCTTATTTTGTAAGTGATGGATTGTTGGCACTTTGCTGTCGGATAATGTATTACACTAGGCACCGTTAGAGAGCCTTCCACCCAACAACCCTCCTGCCCTACGAGTATTAACGATCACGGCTGCGAGGAGCGAGCAGTGACTTTGCCACGGGCACCGTTATCAGGGCTGTCACACACCTGCCTAAGGGGCATCGCCCGGTACGCGCAGGAGCGCCCTGGGAAGGGGGGCAGGAGCAGCGTGGAGCTCATGTCTGTCATGGACAGAAGAGCTGTCTGAAGGCAGCTCGATTCCAGCACAGGCCAGTTTTAGGAAGCTCTCGTTTTAAACTGCAGGCAGGGGGGAAACAGGATTCTTGCTTGTCAGATGTGTTAGTTTCATGGAACAGAAGCATTCCCAAAGCACTGTATATATATTTTAATGCAAGTTACTAGAGCCAAACAGTAGCAGGACTGTTTATTGTCTCTGATTTTTATATTGCTAAAACTGATTTTGTTCATAGTCCTATTTAACTCTCTAGTGCTGTAAGACCCTTTAGGCTTTGGGATGGTGCCCACCCAAGTCATTAGAAGCATATTCCTTTTAATGCCTTTCATATGTTAGACTTCTGCTTTAGCTTAGGCCTCCTCAGAGAGGCCAGGCCAGGCCAAGCAAACACGAGCTGCAGCGAGCTGGCAGCCCTGACCTTGCTGGTGCTTTTGTGCAGGATGGGGAACGTTGAATTCACAGCTCAGCAGAGCTGCTTGGGTGCATGCTGCAGCACTCACTGTGACACCAATGCCCTGGTACCCACATGCTCCCCATCTTTTTTTTATTTCAGGGCTGGGGGGAAGGTGGTTGTTGGTATCTTACTTGTCTTGGCTGTATTTTTATGGCCTCGTCACATTTTAATTGCCTGTAGCTCTTCTCTGTTTATTGACCTGCGGGCCAGTTCTGCCTTGCTTAGAACAGGGACTGTTAAACCCTTTTGCCTTGCAAGCACAGGCAGGAATAGATTTGAACAAAATATTGCCAAAAGCCACCCTGCATCCCCCAGTCCTCCTCAGAGAGCTCCCCCAGCCCTGCACCACCGGGAGTGGTGGGCAGGAGCCGGGATCCATGGGAGCAGCAGGGACCTCCTTCCCCCCGTACCGAGAGCCGCTCATTTCTCACTGTCTCCGCTTGTCGCCTCGGTGCCCTCCACCCACTCTGCTTGCACCACGTGGAAACCTTCACAGCAGAGGCAAAAAATGAGAAGCAGAGGAGAGGGGAAGGACGGAACATCTCAATTTACAATGAAAAACTAAACCTATTATTCTCTGTCAGTGCAGAAAATGGCTTATCATTTAACAGGCTTCCCGGAATATACTGCGCTTATGGAGCCGTGTCTCCTTCCCTTTGAACGCTCCTGACATAATTCTTCCAGGGGGACAGCAAAACAAGGAGCCACTTAAGTGTTTACTTGCTCCTGTCCCCGGGAAGTGCCCATCTGCCATCCCCAGGGCAGGGAGAAAATGCAGGAAACACCTACAAGGTGGGAAGCTTGGGTCCCACAGACTGGCGAGCTGCTGAATACCAAACCACCTGAGTGCCACTCACCACTAATACTCAACTACTGACAATGTTTAATTCAATGGACAAGCTAGCGCTCAAAAAGAGACTTTCGACATCCCTTTCTATTTGCTTATTTTCAGGATGGCGACTAGGGAAACAGAAATAGAATAGGGAAAAGTAAAACTACTTTTTGTCTTCTACTGCAGATATGTCAAAAGAGAAGGATTTCTAGCACTGAAAAGTCCTTACACACCCAAACCAGATCATTTTGATTTTTCAGGCCTTACTCACATTGTTTTATCTTCACACGAGTTTATCTTCACTTGGAAGTAACCCTCAGCTTGGTCATCCTCTCCTTGGTCAGTCCCCTCATGCACATGACATGCCTTCATCCTAAAACTGACAAGTAGCTCAGGGATTAGATTTGGTGTCTTAAAATGAATTTTGCAATTTAGATGTTTTTAAGGCTTTATAAAATACATATGCTTTAAATAGAAGAGATTTAGTATAGGGGTAGCACCAGAATGACCAAGGGTTCTAAGTGTCAATCCTAGCTGTAGGTCAACTGTGTATTTGCAGCATGGTTTCCTCACTGCCTGCTCACATGGAGAAT
>NW_010576743.1:116712-131631 GCF_000705375.1 Tinamus guttatus
AAGAGCATCAGGGTGGATTTTTGGAGGCATTTGACACTTGAAGTGAAACCACCCAAAAATAGCTTTGAATGTTGGTTCTTGGGGGAAAAAAAAAGCCTTTTTTTTTTAATTTTGACTGTTTTATTATACCATATATTTATTATGCAGATATTAGGTGAGCCATGAAGGGGCTCACTTCCAGGCAAAGGTTCTGTGATTTCTCAATGGAATGAGTATAGACAGTAACAGGACAGAGGCCTTTCTTGAGAACTGTGCAAATATTGCTGCCACACCAATGGCAACTATTATAATTAATAAAACATATAGTTCAGCCTCAACATCCTATATACAAAAGCCAACCCCAAATCCATGAGATAACAAAAATACCTACTTTTTAATATCCTCATAGCACATTTTAACAGAAATTCAGCTGCCCTAACTCCATGAGGCAGGCATTAGGGCAGAGAAGGAATTGCCTTGAGGAATAGGTGAGACTTCATCCCAAGCGACATGCAGGCTCCAGCCAAGGTCCTGCCTTGCAGCTGCGGGTGCTTCATGACTATGCTCTTGTCAAGGGTGTTGTCCAAGTCTGCTTTGTCCAAATCTGCTTTTTTTGGCACCTGAAAGCCCAAAGATAATCACTGAAGGGTAAAACACAGAACACAGGAATGTTATAGGATAAATGGAATGCAAATGTTGCATCCTTAAATACGCAGTCAAACTTAGTTCCTAGAAATCTGGACAGCTGCCAGAAGCTTTTTCTCTATGTGATTTGATTATATGACCATTAAGTCATTTGGTTTAGCCAATTTTCTAAATAGCATATAAATCTGTATCTATCATAGAATCCACAAAGTTCTAACCTTTTCTCTCTGGAGGTTTTCTTCCCAACGGGAAAGGCAAGCACAGCATTAACCAGCTCTAAGGATCCTATAAGGGTGTTGTGTAATGCTCTCCTGGCTTGTGTAGGGCAACAGGAGGAGATGCTAAGAAGATACAGGGGCCAATGAGCAGAGACCATGAGCAGGAACTGTGGGGACAGGAGGTCATGACTGCTGTGGGTACCATCCTAAATCCCAACGGGTCTGTGTCCTCTTCCTGTGCAACTCCTGCAGTGTTTGGGAGAGAGGCACTAGCATTAAAGCACATCAGAGACACACACCAACTCCTCCAGCCCCAAAGTTTGTCTTACAGAAAATATAAATTCCCAATAATTTCAGGAGGTTTCTGATAATTATGCCCAACCTCATTAGGTATAAAGTCTCCATGTCACACAAGGGTTCTTGTTAGGGCCATCCCATGCCTGTTCTTACCTGTCAGGTCTGCAGGACAATCCCTCTTTCCTTTTGCTGCCTGGCAAATTTCCGTCAGATTTCAGAAGAATGAACAACAAAAAAAATCAGTTTGTTTTAAGGAGTGGTCGTCTTCGTTCTAGGAGATCCTGTATTACTCACCTGCGCCTGCCAGCGCCCCAGAGGCGATGCTGGCCATGGCCAGGCTTCGTGGATCCACTCCTTGCAACGTGCTGCTGCCCAAGATGGGTGCAGATAGACATCCCTGCAGCATTAGTAGGCATCTATTAGCTGCCTAGTATTGTTCAGACAGATGTGATTTTTATTTATTATACTTAAATGTGTTATTTTTTTTCCAAGGTGGCTCTAATTTTC
This sequence comes from Tinamus guttatus, assembly GCF_000705375.1. The sequence goes on from NW_010576743.1 coordinate 118,359, forward strand.
TTTGAGAACAGAAATAGCTTCTACATTTCCATTGCAGTTTGAGGCTGAGGGAAGCCTAAATGATATTTTGGAAGAAACAGAGATTTTACAGAATTTTGAAGGAGAAGAAAAAAAAAAAAAGGTTATGCAAGATTGCAAAGATTTATATTTCAGTATAAACATATACTGATTGGTTTTGTCAGCAGTATTTCACAATATGCTTTCCCTTATGACAACCTTAAATTATTCATAACCCACAATCTATTCCTTAAATTTTCAGTTATAGTGGTTTCCTGGTGGGGACCATAGAAGAAGAAGGGAAGTATTGATTTGAAACATTTAAAATATAAATGAAGTTGTTTAGTTCTTCTAGTACCTGGAATATTATAGTCACTGGATCAAATTCAACATCCCAGCACGTCTGTTTTCATAGATAGCAAAAACATGTCCATGACACCTCAGTGGACAGTGCAGTTCAGCTCCAGGCTTCCTCTGAAAATTCTTTGATCTACCCAGTATTTATTAAAACAAACATGAATAACTGATGGTCCAGAATGCTTGAAGGCTAAAAAAGATCATTATTGGTTTAGTCTGACTTTAGGTCTGAATCTTAAGACTTTGTGTTGAAAGTAGAGGTCCTTCAGCTTATGGAATAATATCAAAGCAATATCATGGGCCCCACTGCACCGAGGATGACTTACCCGAAGTCTCTCGTTCAGGGTCACATACAAACTGGGGGTTAGGGCAAGTGTTAACCCCAGTGCCAGAGCTTTCCTCTGGCGCTGGGGGAAAATTGGTTAGTGTTTTTGATGGTATTTCCATGGCTTATCATTTACAACCAACAGCACCTAATTAAACAATAATCATTTGGTGTTTTGAAAAAGAAAACAAACTTTTTACTATGCAAAGCCAGCTGTTGAAATACAGTAAGCAAAAGAACTCTTTTCCCAAGTCAAAAATAAAAGGTGAAAGTGAGAACTTCATTTCTTGAAGGGTTTAAAATTAGCTATACCAACAGGGCTAGAGATAAGATGACCCAGTAGTTCCTTTTTCGGTGTCTAAGTTACTTATAGGATGCTGGGTTGCTCTTTAAACACAACACACAGCCACAAACTATTCACTTTTCATCTAGTTTTCTTTTCCTCAGCAGCAGAAAGGATTAGGATTTTTGGAGTGTAAATTATTCACAAAAGAAACTTCTGTCAGGGATGGCTGAAAGTATCTGCAGAATTCAACCCTCATTCTTCACTAATTTTTTGAAACCTCAAAAAAAGGAATGATTTTTCTGTTGGAAATGTTTTTGTTCAAAAAATTGTCAAAAATAATTTCTAAAAAGGGATTTAAAACCTGAAAATAAAACTACATATTTCATTTGACACGAATGATTCTCCCCCAGTTTTTTTCAATTCAGGCAGTGAACTGAAAAATCAATTATTCACACAGCTCTACTGGCAAATAATTCTTATCATAATAATTCCAGAGGGAATTATACTGTGACAAGGAGCTTATATTGTATGGGATTTAGAAGTTATAAAATCGAGGCTAGTGTGATAAACAATGAGAAATGTTCTGTTCAGTTTTGTCACTTTTCTCTTTCAAATTATGACCTCCAACCTAAATGAATGTAAAAGAGAAAAGGGAAAAAATAAAAAGGTCCATGTCTTCTAAAGTGTATGTGGAGTACGTACTTTAGTAATAATAATCAGCCAATTCCCAATTATTTCAGATGGAGCCGAGTCCTAGGCATTCTGAAAATCAGACCCCACGTATCCCCAGAAAACAGCAGCACTAAAGGGACACTCTTACCTGGGTAGAGAGGCGCCCTCCAAAGAGGTAGCAGCGATGTGCAGATCAGGAACAAACTGAAAGCCTAAGAGGAGGAATATTAAGCCAGTTGTCAGAAGCAAGTGTTAGTACTAGGCTATCGGTATATTTTTAATCCAAAAATAATTCAAGTATTTATCATTTAAATTATCTATTCAGAGCACAAGCCCCAAAGTCACATGCCAAAAGTTGCAGAGTCTGCAGTAGGATTCCCAAAAGAGAACTAAATGATTTAAATTTCCTCTAAGCCTTCAGCTATCCCCAAGGGTCTCCCTAAATGTCCCATCAGTGCCTAGACATCTCATCTCTGCATGAAAATTAAGAAGTGTTTTTAAAAATTCTATTTATCTGATCCCCAAAAAAGAGAAGAAGAGGAAGTCTGATTCTGAAGCACATGCTTTTCTTAGCGTTCAGTGCTAGGCTTTTCAGGGACTTTCAGATTGTGCCTTACTGTGTTTATCACTTGGACTTTGTTCTTTCTATGTTTTTTTTTCCTGGTACAACTGAAGCAAAAGATGGCCTCTCTCTCTCTCTCTATATATATATATATCTATAAAACACCTCTAAGAATATATTCATTTTCCTTTTCTCTTTGAAGAAAAGTTTTACTTTTTCCAGTTGCTTCCCTAGAGAGGGAAGTGGGGTCTCCCAGTCAACTGCTTGAAGCTTTGATGCTGCCTCCGAATCCGTGCTCGGCTTTCCTGGCACATACTGCCCATTCCTGTCCACCCTTGCGGGTGCCTGCCCAGGCTGGCCAGGCAGAGGCAGCCATAGGAAGCACCTGAATTTTACTGCATCAAATGCTTGCCATTTGAACTTTCCTTTCTCCGACAGCATTAGTCAACCCAAGCAAATGTTTCTGCTTTGCATTTGCTTTTCCCTGAATGGTGACTCATTTTCTTCTTAGAAACATATCCTCTGGCTTCTCTGTTTTCGTGGAGGGAGGTGGATTCTCCTCCGGGTGTTGTTTGGCATGTAAAAGCCTCTCTCGCTCACACATAAAAGCAAACTCGGTCACACCAGATGCCTATCGGAGGGCAAACAGGACAGGGAGCCGCAGGGATCTTGCCCGATCTGCAGGCAGGGCAGCTGGAGTCGCTTCTGGTACCTCCATATGTATCAGCAGCTAAAGCAAATTCACATCAGCTCAGCGGGTTTCTCTGGAGGCGGGGAAAAAGAAATACCATTGCAGAGCGTTAAGTAACATTTTTAAAAGGCACTGTGAGCATCTCCACAACTTTGGACCTCCCACAAAAAATTGTTCCTTTTTGGTGCTGGGAAGAGACTTCAGGGTAGCACCTGGCAGCTAATGCAGGGCAGGACTACTTACAGGTACAGCAGCTTTCCTGGGATTGCTGCTGAGCAGATGCAAGACCAGTATTAATTAAATTAAAACAAACAAAAAAAAAGGTTTGATAATAAAGTTCAAAGCGCATTAACCCAGTGCCAGGAAATTCCAAACTATCGTTCAGATTTGTTTCGGGCTAAAAGAGAAAAGAGGAGGAACACTGAATCTCAAATGTTTAACATTTGCTTCACAAGTTTAGAAGCTACCTATAAACTTTGGTAGCAATATAATGCATCTTTCATCCAATATTACTTCATAACATTCTTAAGGATCTAGCAGGTTGTGGCACAAACCTCAGTAACTCTTATGCTAGTGGCTTCCCTCTGTTGCAGTGATTGGGAAGGACGTGTGGGCAGGATCGCTCTTGGTGCGTGTGGTCCCTTACTTGCTCTCCAGCTAACTGAGGTGGCTAAGCAGAACATTAGACAGTGACCAAAGGAAAACAGAATCTTTCAAAAAGCGTTGCTCCACGGTGATACAGAAAAGTAGCCAAATGTCAGTCAGCATGCCTAAATTTTTGCAGCATCAGACAGGTTACGACCAGGTAGTGCCGAGCTCATTCCGGTTTTCCAGCTGGTGGAGATGGAGCTGTGTTTTTGTCTCAATAATCGTTCTCCGACACGATCCATGACAGAGTGGGCAGCTGAGGAATACAGTATTCGCAGTATTTTTTACCCTGCCTCAATTATTTCTGATATTGAGAACAAACCAATTAAAACACTTGTGAGACATGACCACTCTAATGTTTAAGCACTGTAGTTCCTCTGCAGCAAACATGTTTCTCACCCTGCGTACAAGAGATTATTGTTTGAAATAAAGCAACTTAGTAGAGGCTTAGTAGCTGCCAATGGGAAAGGAGGAGAGAGAGAAGGAAAAACGCAACACTGAAGTATTCAGAGTTTATGTCCACTGTGTTTTTTTCAGCAGTAGTATGAGATCCTACCAAATTAATCATTAAGCTTTAAATGATTAGTTGGCAGCAGTGGAAGAAACTGTCTTTATTCATCTTAATAGGAGACTTTGCTTCTTCTCAAAGAGAGGTATGACTGAGTGACATGACATGGAAGTCCCCAGGTTTGGCATCCTTCAGGGAGATAATTAATTATTAGATTATTGCTCTTTCTGAACTAATATGGCCAGTGCATCAACCTGCTTCCCAGCAAGCACATCACACCTGGGCTCCACATCCTCCACTGACTCCCTTTCCATCCCTTCTCCTCCTGGATCTCAGGCCTGCCTTTCAAAATGATGAACCTGTTATGTGCCATGATCTTGAACGCGTCTCTCAAAATACAGCCACCAAGCCTAGGATGATATGGGTAAAAGCTGGAGACAAATTAGGCCACATCTCAGACAGTGCAAACTAATATAATTTCATTGATTCTAATGGAGCCAGACAGATTTGCATCAGTTAAGAATCTGACAAACCCTGTTCAGGGGTGAAATTATTTGTGGAACATGCTGTTGGCAAACGCTAGCGGATTTTAGAGCCATCCTCTTATTGACACATTTCCATGAACATTAATATATCTGAGCAAAAAGCACAAATGAGTATTTGGGAAGAGGAAGGAAGTCAGTTCTCCATCATGTCTAAAACCAGCTATTTTCAGGCAGATTAATTTCACCTTTAATACTTAAATGATTAACTTCAGGACAAAATAAAGACTCAGAATCTGGAAAAAGATATAGGAATATAATTTCTGTTGTTCTACCTCTGGACAATTTTCTTACTCCACTCAAATTGGAGTTCTTCTAATACATTTTAAATATTCCCCAATTTGCTTTCCTGAATTGCATTTTTTTTTATGAAGCAGACACCTTAAACCTGCTCCTCCAATAATTTACAAGAGAATGTGAAGTAAAAACTAGGAAATTAATTTGGCCATTTCAGTTGGCTAGGTGCATCCAGGTATTTAATGTTAAGAGTAGGTACTTTTAATGTGATAAACTGAAATGACTCTGGATTAACTGTTCTCTTAGACAAGCACAGTTGGGTTGTTTTTAGACCATGTATTACAGGCCTAAGCAACTGAAGTAACTGAAGATTTTCTGATCTATTGGGAGGAAGCATCTTCTTCATTTTTTTTTTTAATCTAGCATGCAAGATAGGACAGTGTGCAAAGTTTAGACGCATTAGATACATAGGTGCTTTGAAGAAGCTTAATAGATTGCTGCCTCCTCTCCTTTTCTGTTTAAGGTCTATTGTTGCTGTTTTAGCCTGCAAACATTTTCAGGCCCCTCTCTCCATTTGTTTTTAAAAGATGTTATCAGGTAAACTAATACATATCAGCGACATTTACAATTTGTTTGGTGACAGAAAGTTAAATATCTTAGTATTTGAATTGGCCAACTACCTTTTTTCACTTGCCCATGATAATTTGTAATCACAAAAGACAACTTTTGTGGGAAAGAAAAAAAAGAGGTGTCTCAGTCCAATACCTTGTATGCTGAATTTAATGCCAGATATAAACCTCTCGAAGCAGAGAATTAAAAGCAAATGCTAGAATGTTGTCAAAAGACCACCTTCTTTCAGAAATAAAAGTACCCAAAGGAAAAAGGAAATTATAAAATTCAGAATTTCATTGCAATCTTTGTTCTTCAGTGCTATGTAAAATCTATTGAGCAGATAAACTTTGTAATACATTAGGAAATCTCCTTTTTAATGCCTGAAAGGTAGTATTAAATGACATCTCATTGGCTCACGTTCTTCAATTCTGACAGCAAAATACACCTTTTGAAGTCTACAAATTAAAAATAGCATTTGATGATACATCTGCTATTCAAAGACTTTTAGAAATACCACTTCTGATTTTGTTTTTCTGCACGTTTGTTTTTTTCTGCATGAACTCTTAAATTTATAATAGTTTTAAACTCAAATGATAATATCCTAGATTGCTCTGTACTGTATAAAATTATACGACTGTGAACCATGAATCACAAACATTTTTGAAAAGCAGCTGTGTTTCCTTGAGCTTACTTACCAGGATCAGTAAATGGGCGAGGAAAGAGAGAACAGATTTGCTTCATTAAGTGCTTCAGAAGAGTAGGACTAAGGGCTCTGTTATTTAACTCACCTTTTGCGAGCAAAAGACAGCACGTGTCTATCAGATAACGTACAAATGAGATATGGCTGAGATGCAGATCAATCAGAAGTGATCATGCAGCACTTGTTCATACTCACCAGCATCTCCCTGGCCATTTAAATAGTCAGAATTTATAGAAATGCTCATTATTGTGTGAACCCAATAAATTATAGCGAGATGTTAACGTTTAAATTTATCACTTGTGTGCCCGTGTTGTTGGGCAGGCTTGACCTAGGTAGTGGGTAACTGCATGTTTTATTTCCTGCATGAGTCACTCTTATGGGAAAGTGAAATATGCTGCCCTATTGGACTGAGTTTTCTTTTTTAATTTCAGGCTGTCCAAACTGCTTGAAAGTAGGCCACAGAGAGAGGAAAGCAAACATGCTCTCCATGTCTGAGAAACATTGCTCCCCACTAGACATAATATTTTCAGCTAAGGGAGAATAAGAAGCTATTTTCCCCAATTTTCCATACTGCCTGTGGGAATCTAATTCAATTTCCTCCCAAATTTAGCAATGAAAACTGAACAGTGAAGTTGAAGAGGCTTCTGCAAATTTCGAAGGTACTAAGGTGCTGTAGGATTATTGAGCGCAGGTTAAACTTCTTTCCCAGCCACAAAGCTACTTACAGATTTAAGAAGCTTAAAAACCTGATCCAATGTTAGTCCTTGCTTTGCAAATTAAAGAACAATATATCTACCTATATAAAATTATATTTGTTGTTATTGATTTTTTTATCCTTCATTATTGAGGTAGCCCCATTCCACAAAAGCATCTTACTTTTAAGGGGAGATTATGTTGTATTAGGCAAATTTGGGGAAAGGGGCATGGAAAAATGATGACCAAATGCATTTCCAAAAATAAACAAATGAAATAAAGGACACACATTTCATTACTTTCACTCTGTTTTTTCAAAAGGTGCCTATATTTTACAAGCAGACCCATGGGTCTCACTAATAATTTCTGCAAAAGATGTAATGCACTTCTGGGCTTGGATTCCTTACACCAATTATGGGTCTGAGATATTCATATACCTCAAAAAATAATGCATTAAAATAAAAGTTGACTTTCCTGCTTCACGTAAGCTGAAGCATTTGTTCAGCTGACCGCCTTGCAGCCAGCAAACCACGTCCTTTTCCAATTGCCAACCCTCCTTAGCTGTTTTGACCCTCAGCCCAAAATTTCTTGGGGCAGACAGTGACTGCAGTGAGCACTGCTGGCCTAGATTGCAGTGATCATCCTGTTAGCTCTTTTATCACCATCTCCAGGTCTCCACCCTCACCAAAATCACCTGCCCAGCAGTCAGGTTATTTCTTTGCAATCGTGCCTTTTTTACTTGTTTCCATCCCCCAAAAGTCTGCTTTGATACCAAAGCTACAGAGCCATCTGTTAAGCCTTAGAATCTGGGATAAGGACTGGCATGTATTTAGGGGGGCTTTTGACACAACATGGAAATTCCTATGATTTAATGAGTAATAAAACCCAGTGGACATGTGAGGTTCCTATGGTAAGTGAGCCTCTGTCAAAAGACATTCTGCTTGTTGGGCTTAAGGGGAAATCAGACTGAGATATCTAAGTATTTTCAGGTTGAATGGTGTAAGGGTTTTGCCACTGACCTCTGTAGGCTGCTTCCCAAGTTCTAACTCGCCGGGCAGCACCTCCTGGCATTCCCGGGATGCAGAAAGGTGCCTTACCCCGTGGGCTCGCTCCGGTGGGTGGGCGAGGAGGCAACGTGCAGGGTCTCAGACACACTGGGGCTCGCAGGCACGGAGCAGAGCTGACCCCCGGCGCGGAAACATGCTGAGGCCGCGCGCAGGGCTGGTTTCAAGCTGATTTTTTTTAAAACTTTGGCGCTGACCTAGAATGATCCAAAAGCATATCTAAGTGAGGAACATATGGCTAGTCGTTAAAAATGTATCAGAGAGCTTCTCTGGTCTTTCTCATGAATGATCTCTTCAACATAAATGATCCCCTTATGTGACCTGCAGTCGGCTGGTTGGCGCGTGCCCGCGCACTATTAGCAATTACTTTCGGGATATTTACAGCATTTTAATGTCAGCTGTCTATATGTAAATAGAATCTGTGAGAAACACAGCATGCCCAGGGCTCCTTCTCCCCCTGCGACAGAGCGTTCCCTGCACGCACCAGAACGCTTCCTACACCTTACGTAACTGCCAAAAATACCACTTCAGTTGCTTTATGACAAAATAATGAGTCTGTCAAAGATGAGTGGTCAGAAAAACAAATTTGTTCTCCTACGCAATTAGATCTTATAGTGTTGGACAGCAATATCCATCTCTAGCTATTCAAAATTAAGTTTGCACATTGGAGGGGAACGTGTTCTTGACGCTTGGGAGGAAACGTGCTTATTACAGGTGGAACTGGAAAGGTGGAAAACAACTGAGCTGCAGAAGCACCGGGCTGGAAGGCTGACACGATGCACAGATGTTGTGGGACCTGCTGTTCACTTTCACAGGGTCAGCACTGGCAACAGAGCTCCCACAGTGACCAACAAAAAAGTCTCAGAAAACTCCTCCTGTCACCAGATTTAACCAGCAGTCAACCCTTGTATTTAGGTTAGGTCCAAGACCTGTAACCTAATTGCTCACAGAGATGTTAATATTTATAATTACATATTTCTGAGTTTCATTGCAAATACGTAGGCAAGCCTTGTCAACACAATTTACACTGCACTTATTAAGAACAAAACATAATTCTCATCTACTTTATTCTTGTATATTGCTTTACTCTTACAATGTTTTCCAGGGCAGTGAACTGGCTGCTAGATACATCCTCTTGCATTTGCCATAGTTCACCTGTATGCTCAAAGCTACCCTGCTTACCCCCGTCACCTCTTTCCAGTACATATGCAAACCCACTTGATACGCCAAGCAGCTGCTACCCACACACTGCTACCCAGTAACTGCTTTTCTGGGCATGTGCACATAACATTTTGGGAAGCACTTTGAATTTTTTCTTGCCTTCAAGAAACTATACAGGCACAATACACTGTTGTCGTCTGGACGCTCTCGAGCTTGCTCAGTAAACAGGACGTGGAAGCAGTTTTGCAAGTTCTCTTGCAGATTTTCATTCTTCTACATGCAGCCCAAGTGACCGTATTCTTCTAAGGGAAGAATCTACTAAACTTGGTGTTTAGTGCACTTTGTACATAAATCTAATTAAGCTTTTTATTACTATTTCAGAGTTAGAGCAGTAAAAGCTAGGAATGGCCTTTCAGAACCACAAGTTTAAAGATGGTATCTAGGCATTTCAATAAAAATGCATCTTCATGGGTATTCACATAAGATAATAAAACATTTCATTGCTTTGGATCATGAATCATAGAATCATAGAATGCTTAAGGTTGGAAGGGACCTCTAGAGATCATCTAGTCCAACCCCCCTGCACACGCAGGGTCACCTAGAGCACGTGGCACAGGACTGCATCCAAGCAGGTTTGAAGATCTCCAGAGAAGGAGACTCCACAACCTCTCTGGGCAGCCTGTTCCAGTGCTCTGTCACCCTCACTGTTAAGAAATTTTTCCTTAAGTTCCTAGGGAATTTTTGATGTTTCAGTTTCCGGCCATTTCCTCTAGTCCGATCAGTGGCCACCACTGAAAAGAGACCAGCACCGTCCTCTGCACTCCCTCCCTTGAGGTACTTATAGACACTGATTAGATCCCCTCTCAGCCTTCTCTTCTCCAGGCGGAACAGGCCCAGCTCCCCCAGCCTCTCCTCATAGGGCAGATGTTCCAGGCCCCTGAGCATCCTGGTAGCCCTGCGCTGGACTCTCTCCATCAGCTCCACATCCCTCTTGTACTGTGGAGACCAGAACTGGACACAATACTTGTTCTGAACTTGGCTACAGCCATGCTATATGCTATATGCAGGAAATACACACACCTAGGCACACTTCAGACAACTCAAAGGTCTCCTTTGAACACCAAGGATTTCAGAAATATTTAGATAATCCAGGGAATCACTACCCAACCAGCTGGGCTTGCCCCCTGGTCATTCTCTGATTCTGCATGGCACAACTTTTAACACTCAATGACATTATACAATTTTGGGAGCAACTTGGCAGCCGGATAGCTGTCGGCTGATACGGGTCTGCCCATCTCTCACAAACCACCAATACCATCCGTAGCATGTGGACAAAGTTGCTCAAAAATAGAAGCTGTGCTGTGGTGGTGACACCCTGCACACTGGGTAACTCTTCCGGAGCTTGCCCAGGAGGATGTTGTGCGGGACGGTGTCAAAAGCCTTGGTGAAGTCGAGATAGACGACATCCACCGCTCTCGCCTCATCTACCCAGCCGGTCATTTCTTCATGGAAGGCTATCAGGTTAGTCTAGCAAGATTTCCCCTTGGTGAATCCATGCTGACTACTCTTGAGCACCTTCTTGTCCTCCATGCGCTTGGAGACAATGGCCAGTATGAGCCGTTCTATCACTTTTCCAGGGACAGAGGTGAGGCTCACTGGCCTGGGATTGCCTGGGTCCTCCCGCCTTTTTTGCCTTTTTGCCTTTTTTGAAGACTGGCGTGACATTGGCTGAATTCCAGTCCTCTGGCATCTCCCCCATTCTCCAGAATCTTTCAAAGATGATGTAAATGAATGAAAGGAAGGTAATCTTTCTAAAGAGGAGACACACTGAACAGGGACAATTCATCTTCATAGGAAGCTGATGTCCATGTGCCAACAGCGGTCTGATCAGAGCCCTGTTTGGTCACCAGATCAGTGGTGCTCAGTGGCCACTGATACAAATTTAGACGTAATGCCTGAACTCAGGCTTCCACTGCTTCATTTAGAAACTGTTCACAATCCAGTATATCTCATGATAAGGGTAATTTCCCTCATGCTCCACCTGGATGGCATCTTTTAGATAATCTTCATTCTAAAACCTTAAAGATTTCCTTTTTCCCTGCTGTGTATCCCTCAAACACAAGCACCTTTACAGTATAGTTTAGTCTTCTCTCAGCCCCGGGATGCACATTTACCTCTCCCATTCTTCTGCCTGAGTCATTCCCTCAAGCACAACAGCACTCTCATTCTTCTGAGAACTTTCTCTCCTTGCCCATACATGGTATCTGATGAGGTCCCTGGGACAGATTGCCCACTTCTGAGTGCAGCCTTCCTAGAGAGAAAACAGAAACATGCAAAACGTTATTTCTCCATTTCAATAAAAAATGCCTCTTCGCACGCAGCACAAAATTTGATATTGGCTTGTTTTTCCCCAGGCACGGTGCACTCCAAGCATATGTTCAGTTTGTTTTCCACATTTGCTTTTTGTTCTCTTTCAGTTTTAGCACTATCTGCATTTTACTCTCATTCAATATTCAAGCTTTCCCCTCGGTTTGCTGTGGAAATCATGATTAATCTCCGAAATCTGCGGAGTGACATCAGCAAAAATTGGTGAGAGAGGCGAACAGAGCCTACGTGGTTCAGTGCCCTGAATTTCTTACTATTTTTCTCCTCGTGTCTCTGCTTCCTTACTCATACCAATGACATCTCCAGTTTGGTCTCTGCAGATTTCATTAATCCACAGATTTTTTCACACTTTTCTAACACTAACGATCATAAACGAAACCTAACTTTTACATTACTTACAAACCAAGACGCCAAGGGAAATGTTTTTTGCCACACATTAGCTGATCTTTTGTGGTTTGGGTTTTCGGAAATATTCCTCCTTTCTGCCCATTTCACCTAGCTCTGAGGCTCACTTTAACTCTACATTTGACATTTTTAATATAAGTGTATTTTATGCTTTGATCATTCATCTTTAAGTAGTCCTTTAGAAAACCACAATAACACCACATCTTCCTGACTTTCTTCTCCTTAGAATTTGTGCACAGTTAAGTTTGAATTTTCCGAGGATTTCTATTTAGGATTACTAGTGTTGGTAGCTCTTTTTTGCTCAGTTGTCTGCATTAGGTCATCTTAACTATTCTCTGCCAACAACAGTTTTAGAAGAATGTTTCATTTCTTCAGTAGTAAAATTTGTTGTTGATTCTTTCCTTTACTTCCAGTAAGATTCCTGCGAGGTTCCACCTCTCTCCCAGCCTGGGGGAATGCTTTGTTCTCAAGCACAGTTAATAGGGCTTTAAAATTTCACAGAAGACTTCACCTACCCCCCATCCCTGGAAAGTGCATTTTGCTGTTTCTGAAAAAAAAACAGCCTAGGTTTGGGACAAGCACAAACCTCCCCAAACCTTTTTTTTTTTTTTCTTCCCCATCGTGGTGTGCATCTCCTGCATTGGGAGTCCTGCGTTTTCAGATTCTTGGGGCCAGTAAGGCCACCCCTCACTTCTCCCAACACCAGGGCCAGGTACTGCAGTCTGCAGCGGCACCGCGGGGCTCACACCCAGCGGGGGCTCTCAGTCCGCAGGGGCCAGCCATTGAAAAGCTGCTTTGCAACTGGTAAAATTTTGTGAGCATCAATATTTTGGAAATAGCACAAAAGGGAAGCGCGTTTCCTTTTCTCTGGCATGCTTAATGCATTTTGGTAATTGCAATTTAAAAGGTGCTGATTCTGTTCTTTTTGAGAACAGCAGAGCTTAAATAACAGCGGTTTCATCCACCTCATTTCCGAAGGCAAAGAGAACACTACGTTACCTACTGGGTTACACATTCTTGGGCATTTTCTGCAGCAGCCGCTTACGACAAGTGCAAGTTTGTTTTACCCTGGGAACACAGAAATATGTGGCCAGTTGCTTTAGGTCATGTTCCCTCGGAATGGAAGTCAGCTTGACGGCTGCTAATTTGCACCTGCTAAAAATCCTGGCCATTCCATGTCTCACTTGGCTCTAATTATTGGTCACTGTGTGGAACAGGTGACAAATGCCCACAGGAGAACCCTTTAAATCACTGGATGTACAAACGTTAGGAAAACAACCAGGGTCATTAAATACTAGTTTTCTCTCCAGCCCCAAACAGAAATGGATTTTACCCTTTTCTGACATCCATTGGAAATAGATGGAAAGAAATAACAAGACCTTAGTGTTTAGGAAACTAGTTTTACGGCTCTGTAAGTGTCCTAGTTTC
>NW_010576743.1:137207-169472 GCF_000705375.1 Tinamus guttatus
GCGGTACCTCAGGGCAGCCCCACGAGCCGCAGTACCTCAGGGCAGCCCCACGAGCCGTGGTACCTCAGGGCAGCCCCACGAGCCGCGGTACCTCAGGGCAGTCCCACGAGCCGTGGTACCTCAGGGCAGCCCCAGTAGCCGCGGTACCTCAGGGCAGCCCCGTGAGACGCACTCCCTCAAGGCAGCCCCACAAGCCATGGTAGCTCGGGGCAGCTCCATTAGCTGCGGTACCTCAGGGCAGCCTGGCCACAAACATATGTGCACTTTATTTTTCACGGAGTATTAATAGATCCTGTTTCATGGCCCTACAGAATCGTCTCTTTTCTAGAAAACTAAGAAATGCCACTTCCATGCTCTTTATGAAGTTGTGCACTAATCAAGACAGGTCATAACACACAGGGAAACCAGGTATTCCAAAAATCAAGCTGGTTAAAGAAGGTCCCAGCAATTCTGCACGGAAATAGCAAAAGAGTTTTTCAAACAGCACCTGAAGACAACCTAGCAACATTAATGCAGAGCACTTCAGGCAAGCCGGCATCTTGTTTTCATTATTGCCTTCCTAGGAAGTGTTTTTCACTATGAAGTCAATGCAAATTTTGAAATACAGTAAAAACAGGAGTGCAGGTTTGCATGGAAACCTCTCCCTTTGCTACAGCTTGTCCTGGAGAGGAAGGACATTTGAATGTCCACATGGAAGAAGGAGAGCTGAAGCATGGGGAGAGGAGAAGACTCAAAGGAAATACCATTTTACAGCGGCAGTGTGAGAATACAGTATCTGTATTTTAGCTCCTATTGCTGCACTTTCCATCAGTGTATAGAGGGAAATGAATTTTGGTAATTTACTACATGAGCTACATTTACTACTAAGCTACATGACTTGCAAAAATGTAAATAAGTTGCTATTAGAATATTTGGGGAAAACAGTTTTAAAATTGATTGCTTTTTTGACATTTAAGGCAAAGGGATAGGAATTTTATTTTGATAATCTCTTCCAACTGATAATTACAGTAGTGGAATAAGAACTTTTTGTTGTGTCTAGAAAGTTAATAGCATTTTTTTTTTCTATTATAATGATGTTTTTATCTTTTAATACTTACTACATGATTCTAGAATTTTGGAATCTTGCTAATCTCAGAAGAAAGAAAAGATAATTAATTTTACAAAGAGCATCTGAGTATATGAAGCTCACTGCTAGCAAGTGCTGTCTCCAGTGCAGTGCTCGGCACTCTGCCAGGCCACAGGCTCCATGTGGGATATAAAAGCTCTAGCTGGGTATACATGTGCCCAGGGTGGACATAGCGCAACACAAGAGATCCTGCTGCAAATGCAATTATTCCAGCACTGTCTTAGCCACGATGCAACGTAGGAAGGTTCCCGACCTGACTTTACAACCTCACTGCCAGCAAATGTGATTTATTCTCAGCTTGCTTAACTGCAGAATGAGGTCCAAACCAGCTCCAAGTTAGACACAACTTCACAAAAGACTTTGGAAGAAGCAGAGCAGATGTTTAATGGAGAAATAGACAGATTTCTGCAGTAAAATGCAAGCCATCAAGCGTCCATAAACCTTACAAAAAGCGAACGGTATTTAACTGAGAGGATGCAAATATCCAGGTTTTAAGCACCGAGCTGCAATTTGTGGCTCCAGCCCAGGAGATTAGCAGTAGTGCCATTCATGGTGCCATTTTATCTAAAGAAGATGAGATTTCAGAAAAGGTTTCACATCATATTTCTCTGCCAGGCATCCTTCAGGGGTACGCAGAGCTACAAGCTAAACGTGGGACTGCATCCTGCAATATGGGAATTTGCTGACTTGAGAGAGGAGGTTTAATCCTCAGCAGAGCCACCACTTCTGGAAATACCCCCTGCCTTCAGGGTGATTTCCTTACATTAACTCAGCATGGGGATGGAAGCAAAGGCAAAAAAATCAATAAGAGGTTTAATCAATGTGAGCAGTCTAATGCATTAGATCATTTTGCTCAATTACATTTCTTTTCTATACCTTATTTGAGATAATCATCAGGTAAAAGAGGGAAAAAATAACAGCAATATACAGTTATACAGTCAATGCAACAGAAGGTATCTAATGATTTAAGCAGCTGGCCAAAGCAGCTAGTGGGTCATCTATCCCTTGGTTAAATTATTTTCCTTGATCTGCATAATACATGCATGACTGATATTTTTATCCATGGCATTAAATCTAATGGCTGGTTAGTTCAAATACAAAAGTGTTCTGAACAAATCCATGAAGTTCAGAGAGCTGGTTTAGGTCCCAGAAATACCCATCTGTCAATACATTTTTGTGGTCCCTGCAGTCTCATATTAAGGAAACTACAGGCTTGCCATTTAGAAAGGTCTGGATACGTATCAGTAATTGTTTGTTTTTAACTATTTATTGATATAACATTCTCAAAATCTGGAGAAAATCGTTTGCAGTCTCTTAGATTTAATACCTCAGCCAACTACAGCAAATAGCTAACAGTATATTTTTTGCTTTCTTTCTCTACAGGTATACCCAGTATTTCCAGTATTGGTAGTAAGTAATAAAAACAGTATTGTTTTGCATTGTCATTCAACCTTCTTGGACCTATTTTCCCACAATCCATTTCTGTTGTAGACAGTGTTTCTCTGAAACCTTATAGAGAACTGGAAAAGTATTGGCTTTCTGCAGTACATTAAAATGCAACCATATATTGTGATCAGAGAGAAGGTTGCTCAGGACAGTGTATCTCCTTTCCAGCACAAATTTCCTGATCATTTTTGATCACCAAATGAAAGCTGCATATTATAAAACTGAGTGTAACACAGAGAATTAAGAGACAGTTCCACAGAAAATATTTGTTGAGTATATTTTCCCCAAAAAGTGTTTGTTGATGATGGATCAGTATAGCATCATTAGTTTTGTGTGTGCGCACTTGTGTGTAAACATGTGTAGGTGGGTGGGTGTGTAAATTCAAATGGAAGAATTTATAAAAAAAAACATTTTTCAGTTTTCAGTTTAGTACATGTAACATATTTGCTAGAATCTGTTGGAAGTTCTGTGCAAAGCAGGACTATCACAACGATAAAATATCACTGTGGTAAAATACAATTTCCCATACCTGATATCCAGCTCCATATAATCCATAATAATTTGGATAAAGCTGCATTGCTTCTTACGATGCACGGTCAGGTCTCTCGATTTATAAATCAGCTCAGGTAACTTAAGCTCACGAATAGGCACTGATTTGTAACCTATAGACAGCAAGTTTAATGCCACCCAAAGTAGCCTCCTCATAAATGTGAGCAGTGCTACCAGCTCATTGCCACGGCAGCTGTTTTACGCCTTTAAATAGTGAAACAGCAGCAAGGACAGTAACTTGGAAAGGAAAGCCTTCCATTTTAATTGTGTAATTTTTCCACTTTAGTATTTGCTTTGACATTTGCACAACTGCAAATGTGTAGCAGTATCCTACGTTCAAAATCTTGCGTTTACACACCTACTTTATAATCAAAAGAGGAACTAAACAAAACACAGTGAGATAACAGTAGCACAAATTGTGTATCAGAAGCACTCCTGCCATCAGTAACAGAAATGGGATAAATGGGAAAATAGCTCTTTGGAGCTTAGTTTTGCTCTAGTTTCCTAGTACTGTGTTGCATGGACTATATGGCTGTGTTTTCACTTTACACTCCATACAACCACATCCGCCATTTCCGAGCATCAGCAGATGTTGGCCTTTGAAAACTTAATAGGGAAACTCAATTATCTTTTAAGCAATGGTGACCTGAAAGGATGCGTTGTGACCTCTTTGAATTTTATACTGGAGTGATTAGCACTGCTTATCTATTAAAAATGGAGATTGTTCTGTCTAACATCCACAGGGAACACAGGAGTTACTTCAGGGCTACGCATTATTATAAATCTGCTATAAACGTATTAAAATAACATGTGGTAAAATTCAACAAATTTATTTGCCTACCTGGAAAGGTTGAAGCATGAGCCTCTCTTCATGAGCACAAGTAAATACAGACTACTCTCCTTCGCTTTTTCAGTTGTTTTTTTTTGTTTGTTTGTTTTCTTAAAAACTCAGGGAAATACAGCTTGACTTGCACAATGTTCTGAACGTCTTTCCTATAGGACAGAAATAGCAGAATTATCATTAAACAAGGATAGACCCCATAGATGTAACCAGCTTTCTCAGATAATTTAGCAGAATAAAATTAACACACAAAAATAAGCCAGGTGAATTAGTTGTGGCTGCTTTAATGGATTCTGCATGATTTCTTCTTTCACCTATGCTAGTCAAATGTTTCAGTTCATACCACTAGACTTTTTCAACATCCAAGGAAAGGAAGTTACTCAGGGGAGATGCAGTTTGGGTTTGCTTTTGCCTGGCTGCAAACACTAACTGGGGAGTTGGGTTTTGTGCACTCCAAGCTTTTCGTAGCGCATACGGCAGGGAGGAGGGACCTGGGCACGGGACTGCCAGCATACAAAGAGGATGCCCCTTCAAAGAGGTGTGCATTGAACACTCCTAAAACAAAAACCAAGCATGCCCAGCACGAATATAAAATATATTTACCTCTGTGCACATATATGTATCCTTCTGGGATTTTTGTTTTGTTTTGTTTTACCTCAAAGGATCTTGTATTAAAGCAGCACATCATAAAGAGTGAACACAAAGAAAGAGTGGTCATTAAGTAAACATCCTTTCTGATCATCTAGAAAAAAATAATTCAATCAGAGCTTTCCCATTAAGGTCATTTGTACCTGCTGTTGTCTATCAGTCGGATAATAGGTTCTCTGGTCATTTCCAGCATTCTTGACTCCAATGCTGGTCCTTTCAGCATTTTTCAGCCATGTCTGGAAAAATACTGGTGAGAGTGTTAGCAATTAATGAGTCCCAAAACCATTTCATAATTTTTAAGCTTTTATGATCAGCAATGTCTACATACAGAATGTAAATATTATACAATTTACATTATTTTACATCCTGTAAATAATCATTGTACAATTTTATGTAGGCCAGTGCATCAAAATGTTCATTATTGTGAGCAAACAGCACTGTTACTAGTTTGTTCATGTATGCCTTCAAAAAGCTTTAATCTTCTAACCTATAGCTTCTATCTTTTTTCCTGTAAAGCATAATTCCACTAATTATGCTAAACAGTTAGTTATAAAGGGTATAATTAGGCATGGGCTAGGATTGACATGATGTGCAAATAGCTCTGTGTGGGTGATTATCACCTTAAAGCCTGCTGGTGGCAGATGAGTCAGAGTTTAGAGACAGACCGTACAACCGAGTGCAAGATGCAATCAAGATAATCAAATGGTATTTTCTGCTTTGTTCTGGATGGTTTTGTTCTTCTTTATAGCCAATTTCAAATTAAGAGAACTTTTTTTTTTTTTTTGAAATGATAATGAATGCAAGACACAAAAGTAAAAGAGATTGAATGGGCTTTTTTCTTTTTTTTTCTTTTTTTTCTTCATTGGTTTCTTAACCTTTAAAGAGCTGGTAGGTATTTTTCAGGAACAGCAACTGTGTCAGGATGAGTGAAATTTTATGTTTTACCTGCTTGTTGTGAAGTTTTAATGTGGTAAATAGATATATCCAAATGTTTTGGGAAAAAAAAAAAGTTTCCTTTTTTTTTTTTTTAATATCACTGGCAGGATTTTGGAGCTGACTTTGCACTGTTGCCAGACGTGAGATTTTCCCTCATTAACTTGACTGTTGCAGGTTCAAAGCCATTACAGTGCCAAACTGTGAACAAGGGTATATGTGTAAGGCCCACACATGTCAGCAGGAGATAAACATTCCTAACGAGGCTGTACGTTGTTTCTTCTCTATTATTATTTGAGGTCAAGTTTTACAGAGAGAGATGTATTATTAAGAGACCATTAGGTTGTTTTGGTCCTTCATAACATTTAAACAAGGTCTTCACATTGTGTATATATATTATTTTGGACACGGTAACAATACATGCTGAGTTTAATTCTGTTTTGTCCAAATCTGATCTGTGGATAAACAATACTGTTAATCAGTCACCTTGTCTCAGACAATCATCTTATCTGAGTAAATGATTATATCAAGAAAGTAACAGTATTTGATTCATTTCTTTTGCTTCAGCACTTCCAAACCCTCCATTTTTTCACTGGAATTTTATTTTAACAATTAAATCTTCTATGCTAATAAATTATTTCCTTTCTATCAAAATAACTATCTGAAAGAACATATTGATGGGCTATGTGGTGTCACGTATTAATTTGAATTCCAGAGCTGAAAGAAAAAAGAGTTGTTTACCTAGCCAGGCTTTTTCATGGTACCAGAGCTATTTTTCTTCGTATCCACAGGACTTTACCCTTGAATGACCCTCTCGGGGTTCAGTAAGCAGTGCAGCTCAGCCGAGCCGGCAGCGGGCAGAAACGTGCACTGTGTCCCGGCAGGGGTCACGGACTACCCGCTTCCTGGGAAAAATAAAATAAAGTTAAATAAATAAATAAATAAAGATAGATAGTTTGTTCCACTGCAGTTCACAAGAGCCTTTGGTTTTGTTTAGCTTAATTTTGACAGATCCACCAATTTTAACAGATAGGAAGGGCCATTCTCACCACTTTAGCAGATATGACCAATGGTAGTAGCTTAGCCATGTCACTATTTCTCATTTTTCACCCTAAGACTAACCTTCATCGTATCCAGTTAGTTTGAAGACAAGTATATCTGTGCAATAGTCTTTTCAGTGCTTTTTTTATTTACTGTAATATATGGAGAAATACTCAGTTATCCCAGTAATCTTTGTTTTAACTGTTAATGAACAGTACCATGATAGCCCTAAGACATCATTCCGTATGCCCCACAGTAGCTGTGCAAAACACGCGGCACTTGCAGTGTCAAGTTTAGCTTCTCAGAAGTCTAGTTGCTCAGAAAAGCTGATAGAGAGGAGATATGGCTCCTGAAGGTATTTAAAAATCTGTTTTCTTTAAAGCTCACATAGAAGTTACTGAAAGAAAAAAAAGTATTTTCTAGGCACTTCTTTATGTATTCTCCCTGCCTTTTATTTATTTAATTTTTGCTATCCTTTAGACATGTAATCAGTTTACTGATTAAACTATAAGGGGAGAATGAGGTCTCCAAATCAGCAAGCTGATTTCTGAATCAGGTCTTTATTTAGTTTTCTTCATCAGCTACGTGTTACAATTTGATAACCCTAGTCCACCTCCTAAATAGCAAATCTTTCAGTATCAGTAGGAAAAAGCTGACCCAATAAAAGAGAAAAACTAATAAGAGAATAATCTGTTTTTCCATTAAATATTTCACTGGAAATACTTATAATTGATGTATAATATTCAAACCTTGGTAGCTTAAGAAGAACCAGTCAACATACTTATTAAAACCAGAGGATTTTCTCTGATACTCAAATGATTTCCAGATCTGGGTCATTTTATATGTATATATATATATATATATAAAACACACATCTAAAAAGATTGCTTTCTTCTACTCTGAGAAAACACTAGAAAACCAAAGGACTAATTCCATTCAAATTCTTCCAACAGTTTTAAAAGCTGTTATGGCCAAGGAGCTGCCATAAAACAACCACATCTTCACATTTGTGCAGAATTCTCCTTTCTTCAAAGGAACAGGTATGAAACATCCGAAATTGCTCCCTGCCTCCTCAAAAAAAAAAATCAAGTAACATTATCCCCAATCTTTTTTTTTACCCTATAAAATAAATGGGGAGAGCTTTTGTTCGTTTTAGTTCTTACAGCATTTCATCCCTTCTTTTGATGAGCTAAATTCTGCAGTGTTATTAAGTGCTAAAAAGTAAATTTATATGAGGTAGATTATCATGACTTGAAACAGATCTAATGAGATAGAAATGCTGTAACAACAGGACCCTGATCTCTACAAAAAGTGCTAAAATATCATTTGATATAAATACATCCAATTATTTCAGCAGTTATGAAATCTGCCAATGATTTGAAAACTCTATTTAATCATCCTTAATTGTTTGCCTCACGGTAATACTTAAAAAACCTGACGTGTATAACTCCATTACACTCAGCAAAGCAAATTTCTACATGTTTAGAAGGAAAAAAAAAATCTTCTCTCTCAGTTACTCGTGGTCTAAATAGGCAATGTCAAAGGCAGTATTCTAGGACTGGAAACCTGGACTTGTCCCAGAAAGATTAAAATTACCCTCACTTTTTTCTTTTTTTTTTTTTTTAAGTGCTTTTCTGTGTTTTAAATAAGAGTTGTAGAAAAGTCAAGAACTTGTTGAACGGACTCCCCGACTAGGATTCCTGGTTGCTCTTGTTATAACGCATCCAACAATGCCAGCAGTCACCACAAGTACTCCGTGTGTATTACTAGGGCGAGCATTGCTCAAGATAGACTGCTTTACTAGTAGCATTTTTTGGCAAATCGCTGCCTGTGGAAGGTGGCAGCTGAAACAGCTTCCGAGCTGGACACATTCCAGCCCGTCCGGCGCACACGCGCTGGAGCTTCCCTGCGGAAGGATGGTGCCTCGCGTGGGAATGCGGGATGCGCTCTCATCTTCCTGCCAGCTCTTTGCTTGCCTGGAGCAGGAACCAACAAGGCACTGATTAATTCCTGCCAACATCATGTCAGTTTTGGTGTTTTGTTTTTTTTTTAAAAAAAAAAGTGCAACTGTCTAGTTGGAACTGGACTGAAATTGCCAGTTCATTTTGGTTATTTCCGCCATTTGAAACCATGATTTAGCACATGATGCAGACTGCAATTCCAATAGACTAAATTTACATTTAATATTGCAAATAATTCTGATATTATATATTCCAAAATAGGCACTGGGGAAAAACATGAAATAAATTACAGCAAATAAAGACCTTGCAATCAGTTTCTCCTTACTTCATGAACATAAGGTTTTTCCAAAATATATTTTCTGCCAATACTTGAATTTGGAACAAAATTAACTAGGAATGCAGAAATTTCCAAAACAAATTTGAAATGTATTAATGCATTTTCTGATGAGACTATATCTTACATATATATACCCTTAATGTCTACAACATCTTTATTTTTAAGAAGTATACTCTTTTTGATACACTTTCCGAATTCTGTAACCTTGCCTACCCAGAATAACTATCGCAGAATGTAACACAGTGGAGCAGTACCCTTTGTAGATTGACCCAATGTCTCTTTTAGAACACCCAGTCCACAATTAATTAATTATTCTGGAACATAATTATTTCTATTACAGAACAGACTGTCCATACATGGAGCTGTTCCAGAAAAGCTTAGTTTGCCTAGTCAGTTCCTCTAAAGATAAAACCTTTAGTGATAATCACTGAGGACTAGAAATATTTTCACAAGTTTCTATAAAAGAATAACTAGCTGCTAAATGAATCTTACTGATGTCTGCTCAAAGGATGACTCATCTGCTCCGATATACTTGTGGGAACGACAGTCCAAATTCTTTGCCTTGGAAGTCTCACATATCTTTTTAGATAAGGCATTTAAAGTCATCTCCATAAAGAAAAAGAAACAGAGAATTTCAAAGATAAAAGAAAGGCTTTTATTGGGAGACCTATAATCTTGGAGATAATACATTCCATGAGTAAAGATATGAGGGAGGGAAAAAAATCATCCAATGATTAACAGACTTAAAAAAAATCAAGAAAATGTGCAAGAAATGTAGGGGAAAAAAAGTTCTCCAGGAGCATTAACTGCATTACCAAGCAGCCCGGAGATGGTGAAGATGTCACCTGGTCTCAGCTGGATGTGACCCCGCACGACCCAATTTAACTTTGAAGCTGACCCTGCTATGAACAGGGGTGAACCAGAGGACCTCCAGAAGTCCATTTTAAGATGTCTCTATATTTATCTGAACCAAATAACACTTAATTGGTAGTCTTCACGCACAATAAATACGCTCTTTAGTATCCTGGATGCCCATTAACAAACTCAGCTCAATATAATTTAAAGTCTCAGGGAAGTACTAGCTTTTTTTACAGCAAGTCATAATCCTCATTTTAAGTAACTTTGCTAAAATGAGCTCAGATCTACAGCATTTATAGAATTAGTTTTCTGTAGCAATTCTGATACTTCACTGTGGCTAAGGAGAAGGAGAGTCAAGGGACAACGGGGGCAATGCAATCAGTAAAGATTGCTCTTCCTTTTTCATTCATGATTTGTATATGTATTCTCTGATATTTGGTCCATTTAAAACCTTTTAAGTCAAGACCAAAAGTGATCCCAAAACTTGATCAGTTAATTAATTGTGCAAATAAGTAGCTTATTTGCTTGTGCAACTACTCCTTGGTGCATTTGAAGCTCCCTAGCCGTGCCTAGTCCATGCCTGTTTCTGAAGGAGAAGGAAGGGCCCATCTGGGGCGCATGGGATCAGCCCCCCTTGGGCCAGCATTCCCGCTCAGCAGGCACGGCCTGCACGTACCTTGTGGCCTGCACTGGGGCTAGGCTTGCACTTCCTATGTGTGAGAGTTGGTGGATCTGCTCAGAAGACACAGGTTATTTCTAATCAAGACGTAGACTTGTGATAAGGAAAAAGTACAAACGGGCAAAGCCTATGAGGCAGTCGGATCACAACCCATTCAAACTGCAGGAGACTACCTAGCAATAAATGACATGATTCAGGTCACCATCCCTTTCTTCAAGAGCTTCTCTCTGCTTAGGAGGACGCTTAGGACTCCTAACCTCATGCAGTAAATGTCTGGTCACCCTCCACGGATGGGTCAGAAGTTACCAGGGAAAGGACCACAGCTTCCTTCCCTCCAAATCAGATGTTTGAAGCTGCAGTCTTTGTTTTATTTTATTTTAGCATCCCTGGAGATCTTCTGCTAAGACTGTCTGTTTTAACCATGAAATGGACCCTCCTCAAAAAGACCTCCTCAAAAAGACTTTTGATGCCAGCCAAGATGCATCTGCAAACAACTGCAGTTTACTTAGCTGTCTGAGGTCTTATATGTAGAAATTAAGAAACATCTCACTCCTCAAAAACATCAATGCTACGTAGGCTGATATAACAGTTAAGGAATGTCTTTTTCAGCCCATAGTAAAGTAAACAACTGCTACAATATTCAGGTGATGATAAAAATGTTGAACAGGGAAAAGATCAGGACAGTTATTTCCCAGAGCAGGGCCCAAATAAAAGTTGTCATTCCTTCCCCTCACCCTCTTCCCTACTCTCAGCTCCAACATCCGTCACCATTTCTGCTAAGGGAGGTCATTCCCTACTGCTCAGCCCCCAGATACATAGGCTGAAGGGGAAGAAACTACAAAGACACATGGCTGCTTCTGTAGAAAAGAAAAAATGCTTCTACATGTAGGTGACACATTAGGGGCTTTAGGAAATGCAGACATTCTAGTTCTTCAAAAAAAAAAAAAAACAAGTTGTGCAATATATCAACAGAGATGGTAGAAAACAGATAAAACACAGCTTGAGAGGAAAAGAAAAAGTTCACTCCTCTGGTAAATATATATTTTTTTTCTGATAACAGAACAATAATTCAGTCAAAATCCCTGAAAGAGGATATTACGGTAAGATGTATGTCTTTGGTAAAAAATTTGTATTTGTCTGGATACTGTCACTTTATCTCTACAGACCAGATTAACATAAAAGCATGAATACAGGTTCCTAATTTGTTACTAGTGTTAGAAACATATCTACTTGTCTAGTATACCTTCTTTTCAACAAAATTGATATTTTAAACCATGAAAGATAAGCTGTTACACACAGTATTTTATGTCCGTTCAGTGTTTTGGGAATCATCAATTGCTTGTTTCCTTGTTCGGTGTGAGTTATGTACTGTTGATGCGCGACATGGACTAGTCTAGTAACGGATGTTTGTAACCTGTGTCTTTGTCCATTTGCTTGCCTGTTCAGAACAATATCACAGATGTAAATAACAAATCCTGATTTTTCCCGATGCACGCAGATCCTCCAAAGTTTGATAGGATTTGGCCGAATATTTCTTCCCTTGAGGTTTCTAAACCAAATCAAGGTAGGATGTTATAAAAATTCCTAGTGGTCTCAAATTACTGAAATTGCTTTCAGAAAGTCCCACATGATGGCAAAAATAACAACATCCAACTAATTTTTACCTTGGTGCTAAGTAGCACTATTCTGCCCGAAAATATCTACTGAGAATTACCATAAAACAAATCTTACCTGAAAAGGGGCTCTTCCAACACATAGATCATGCACAGCCTCGCTGCAAAAGAGTCTGGAAAATAGACACAACACTTAAAAGGATTGATACACAAAAGCAATATCGCTACATCACTTAACATCTTAACTTACAATATACTGATATATGTTAAGTTGAACAGAATCCCTAGAGAATTTTGGATTGTATAGACAGCACAGTCTGCATTATGAACAGGCTTCAAGATCTTTGAGTGAGAGAGATTTCCCTTGCCTCCATCCAACCCATTTCTGAATGCCTTGCTCCCACTGTGTTTTAAGTGAACTGAGCAGCATTTCCCCTGGTGCAGTCTGCACAACACAAGCAACTTCCCCACGGAACAGACTCACACTTTTCTGGAATTCAAGTGCCACACAAAAAAATTATTGACAGATTGTGGTGTGATGATTCGCTTTGAAAGGGGCAGATTGACTTAGGATGACTAAAAAAGTAGAAGTAAAATGCTATGTTATCTGATGTATTCATCTGTACTGCACATTTCAAAACGGTTGCTCATAAAAAAGAAAGTCCTTTCGATCTCCTCCCGCACTACCGTGGCCACCGCTCCCTCCCAGAAAGCCTCGCGCAAGCCTGGCTTGCTGCGACCATCCAAAGGATGCCCTTTGTATGCTAAAACAAACAGGGACGGAAACGGAAATGGATGAAAAGATCATCTAGAAAATAGCTGCTAAACTGAACAAAAGGCGTTAGCAGCCTGTGCGGGAGCTGTTTGGGAACAACCATGTGTTTTAGCCGTTGCTTACAATGGTCAATTGAGACATATATGCACATGCATATAAGACCTAAAGTTGTATTACTGCTCTTCCGCTCTCTGCAAGGATTAGCAAAGTACACTAGTTTTCTTGTTCACATAAATTTTAAACTAAATATCCTTAATGAAATGATACTGAGTATTTTAAAAGATTTTTTTAGTCCATATTATATTTTTTGAAGTTTTGTATGTGTTTCTTAAACAAATCAAAAAACACAGACTGATCTCTGCTCTCTGTAAGGATTAACCTACATTATTTGCAGGAATTTAAAATCAAAACATCTCCAATGAAATAGCACTTAGCATTTCTAATGGATTTCATAGTTTCAACTATGAAAAAATATTATACTGCTTGGGATATAAAACTTAGCTTCATTGCACTATGCATCTCAAACAGCCTAAGATTATGCAGTGTTTCTTCCCAAAAGAGAGAGCCAACTTTAGTTAATTTAGTTCTGACATTTTGCTAGGGAGCAGAAAGCACAAAAACTTAAAAGTATTTCTATTCAGATTACACATTTGCAGCAAGTTACAGTGTTAAACATTTGCTGCAGATGACATACTTGAGACAAGGATAGCGCATGAAGAAGATACTTATTAGAAATCTACCTGTATGTAGTCTCATTACATTGGTGCTTACTTTATGCCATTAGGGCAGAACAAACACGCATGTACATTTAATAAACCGCTTTGCACACTGCCCAGGTCACCGGACCCAGCACTGATCACGGATTGGGAAGAACCTTCGAGCAGCCTCTAAGCAAAGCTGCCCGAGGGCGCAGTTGTGAATAACCCCCGGTCTGGATCTTGGGTGTTTCAGCTCCTCTCACTCCATAGCTGATGTGTCCATAACCCATTCCCCTCCAACTTCCTCCCTTACTATGCAAAACAAGAGCCATCGTTAAAGCTAAATAAAAAATCAGTTAATAAAGAAGTTTATTTTAAGCTTTTGACTTGCTCCTATTTGGTACCTTTTCTAATGCACTGTTCATTTTATTACCTATCCAGTTGCTCCCAAATTAGCTATGTCAACAGTTTCTTCTGTTCAAGTTGCAAACCACAAGAGAGGTAGGAATTCTTGGATTCATACAGTGATTTCGTAGTGTTACGTGTTGTGAAAACATTGCACTGTATGAATCTGGAATAGCTGTGAAGTGTTCCTATCAGCTTATTGGTGAGGCGTTTTCATTGACGATAACAGAAGCATTAATTCACACAAACATAAGCCATACAAGAATATAATAGTAAATATGTTTCCTAGATAATTGCTACTGGCATATAAAGTCACCTGGCAGTTGTTTTTAAAGGAAATAAAAATGAGAATGTGACCATGCCTAGAAAGCAACTGTTTGCTAGAGACTTATTTTCCTCACAAATTGTAAAAGAGGAAACGTAAGCAGATCAGTTGAAGGCAAACAACATGTAAAACATCAATTGCCCATATCCTCAAGAATTATCTGTAAATGCTGTGGAGGGTATATATAGTCTTTTAATGCATTGTAATTGTGCCTTACATCTTCATTTTCTTGTAAGCGTGTGCAAATTCCAAATGGAGGCATTACATTTTGAACTGATGCTTCAGTGTTTTATCAAAATAATGGAATTAAATGGGCCTAACGAAGGATGCCAGTATCCTCTCGGTGACTTGCAGGCAACCTGTTCCATTTGCACATCTCTCATCCACAGTCTGAACACTCGCCCTTGCACCCAGACAAACTCACTGTTTCTTTCTCATCAATTTACTTGTAAAATTATGTATACAATGTTTTGTCTTTCTGTAGCTACTGTGAATATCTCATTACTCATGAAATACATGTTACTAAGGAACTCCTGGGATATTAACAAATATTTGAACTTAGTTTGACCCGTTTGATGAGATCATGATGATGAGCCATACTGTTTGTTACAAAGCAGGTTATTTCTGGGGTTGTGATGAAAATCTCCTTTGTTTGCCTTTTGCTAGCATACAGAAGAGGACCATAGAGTTGTTAGAAAATTAAAAGCCCTTTATTTTTGAGTAGACCTTTCTTGAAATACGCCTTGTCTTTTAATTAAAAAATGACACTGATGGCTGTCTCATGCATTACCTTTGTAATGTCTTAATTTAAAAATGATGTTTCCCTTCTATGTGTGCACCTTCCATCATTTCATGTGGCTGACAGGTCCCAGCTGAAGGTTGAGCTGAACCTTGTCCACACAACACAATAGTATATTCCTCTCCAAAGTGTCCACGCTTAGCCTTGCAATGGAGAAAAAAACCCTAATATTCAATTCACGGAAACAAAGGAGTTAAATGAGTGACCTTTCTATGGTTGCCTGTGAAGGGATAGTTTCATTTTGCTTTGTACAGCAGCATCTGGGTTGTTGCAATGGCATCATTGCACGAAAATCACCTTTAAAGGCTCATACAGTCAGTCCTCCTGCAAGTTCCCAGTCACCCAGACGCAGCTATCAAATCTAGCCCAGCTATCACTTCCCCCTTTATTCTTCACGTTAAACGTACTGGCTACCTTTACTTTTCCTTTGAGGTTTTATTTTCCAAACCATTTGCCACTTACCGTTCTTCAGCTTAAAAACTGTCTGCAGTTTATCCATGTCGTGCAGCACTCGGAAGCAAAGCAGCATTTTCCAGCACTGGAGGCCCTTGTCATTTTGCTGTCCTTAGACCATTTGCAGTCTGGCTTTGGCCGCCCGTCTCCCATCTCTTTCAGGGACTGCCAGTGATTGAAGGTGGTTGGGCTGCCAGCCAGAGCCGCGCGTGCGAGCACCCTCAGTGGCTCTTGTGGCCGTTGTGGCGAGCAGGCTCCGTTCTGGTGTTCGTGCCGTGCTCGGGGTGAATCACCCGAGCAGCTACGAAGCCCGTGCGGCGCTGACGGGTGTTGGGTTCCCCGCTGCCGTGCTGAGCACAGCTCGACGGTTTGGGTTTGACTGGCGCAGGGTAACCCGCCACGGCAGCGTTACAAAAAATACATAACTTTTGTGCATCGGAAGATCCTTTCCATAGTTTGTGTTATATAACTACTTCTATAAAACTAGAAGAATGCAAAAAATAATCACTGATAAAGCCAAAAGGAACAGGCAAAATAAGTTCAAATTCTTGTATTAGCAAAATTTTGATTTAATAACAAAATAACATTAGCTACAAGTCAGGACCTTTTTTCCCTTTGCCCTGTTGCTATCTTTAATCAGCTATTTGACTGTTGCAGGGTTACCTGTTTTTTTTCTATACCATGTAGCATTTACCAGTCTGAAAAATCAAGAGTTCAGCATTTCCTTTAACTCGTGCCCCATGTTAACGTCAAAACAAAACAGGTCGTTTCTTTCACCCGGCGCAGAAGGCAGCACCCCCATGAAGGCAGCCTCTCCCTGCGCACGTTTCGTAGCTACGGAGCCCCGCGTGGCCCGCGGCCCCTCTGACGTGACCGCGTGTAGGTCACGCTGAGCCGTGGGAAGCCCTGGATGCTTCGTCCAAGGGGTAGCCTGGGGCCAGCCTGGCTCCAGCAGGGAATTGCTTTTCGTGCAGCTTTGTTTCTCGTGCTTTTCTACCTGCTAATGGTGTCTTGTGGTAGCGCTGAAGGTCGCACCACAATTTTGGAGTGCATGAAATGCAGTTATTCATTCACAGAAGGGTCTCCATATTTTCTGCTATTTTAAACACCAGATGACGTAGCAGAAGCTGATACACTGCCACTTCTTTACAGTCTACGTAGTTTTGTAACATAAAAATACAATGTTATTCTGCTGCCTGTTACTGCTAGGAAAAGCAAAGTAAATTATTTCCTCTAAATTTACCTGTAGGGTGGTTACGGGTAGTCACAAGCCTTACTGACCAGCTACAAGACAAGAGATATATTAACATGTTTTCCCTTCCTGTCAAGTTGTACCTGATACACCTAGAGCTGACAAAGACTAGATACATCATTAAGAGTCCAAAGCAACTAAAACCAAGTGACAGAAGCAACACTTTACTAAAATTCCTTTTGTGAATGCATGCCGGTTAATTATCACTTGATTTTATAGTTATATTTTGTAGCTACAAGTATTTTTTTTTTAATTTAGAAATTGAACTAAGATACGTAGAGATTGATCACATCTGTGAATGTGAATACATATATGATACAAAAATCATTGCATCATATATGTATCGAACTCCAGCAGATACAGGTGTAAAAATCATCAGGCTCACAGGAACATTGGTATAGCTAAACATTGGTTTAGCTGTATAACATTGAAGACGACAAGTATCTATGCAAACTGAGTGTGTATATGAGAACCAAATTAATGTTTTCTGGCACCAGAAAGGCAGCTCTGAAGATTGAAATGCAAGTTGTGCTAAAAACTGTGCAGTACAGGAAAAGATACAGTCTATTTCCAATCTGCTGCTATCAGACAGAAAACTAGGCACAAATATTCTATCTGAATTCCTGGCAGCCCTCAGGAGCAGCCCCGTGCCAGAGGAAGGGCAGCCCGTCACGTTTATGGCGGTGTTTGACGCGCTCCTGTGCAGCTTTACCAAGGGGGAGCCCCAGTGACCCCCAGACCCCGCGCTGCCCTGGCCCTGCACCGTCCCGCTGCTGCGAGGAACGGCTCCTGATCGCCGGTACCCGCCTATCACACGGCATCCCCAAAGTGCCCCTTTCTGGGACAAACTGGATGCGTGCCCCAGAACCTCCGCACCCTCATGGCTGGCAAGGGGCTCCTAATTTCAGCTGAAATTTCTCAGTGGCCACTTAGCACCCATTTGTTCTTGTGCCAGTGTGATTCATTAGCTCAGCTGCGCGCCTAGGTCAGCAAAGGGCTCTCTCTTCTTGATGCATTTGTATCCCGCAGGTACATCGCCTCACAGCCCTTGGTTCTGTAGACTAAACAAACCAAATTACCCCAAGTCTGAACTTATTAAATAGGCTCTCCACTGCTCTGATCCTCCTAATAACTTTTTCTGCATTCATTCTGGGCTCATCATCCCCGAGATGAGTTATTGCACTCGTCCGGCCTTCTTACACAAGGCAGAGCGGTGCCTTGCATAATGATACAATTTTCTAATTTCTACTTGCATAAAAAGCCACACGTTGTTTATGATTAAAAAAAAATCATAAGAAGCACTGGATTTTATCTCTAACAGAAGGTTTCTCAAAAAGCGGTGCAGCCTGCATTTCAGGTGGCTACAACAGACCTGCTTTCTATTCAATACACTGTTCAGACTTTTCAATGTCTTTTCTGGCCTAGTTGCTTTTCCCCCTCTCGATATAAAAATGGGTTGTTTGCCTCAGAACTACAGTAGAAATGGCACTTAAATAACACCTCTGTTCCTTCCTTTTCTTCCCTCTTAATTGTTTAGAAAGTGCTGGCCAAAAGCATCAAACTTGAGGCTGTTTGGTCTTGAAGCAGTTTGGTTCTTGTCTACAGGGTGTCTACATCTGCAGTACCCTGAGTCCAGCAGCAGTCGTGAATACTCAGCCCTTGTGTCAAAGCAAAGCTCTTTCGTATATGGTTGTGGGTTTAAGTATGCTCAAGTTTGACCCTTTTGTCCACTGCATTTGGTATTTTTAACATGAGGAACTCGTGCCCACGTCTCGATTCGCACTCACCTCGAGCGTGCAGAGCGCGGGGCGCTTGCAGGAGCGGCGCCCGCGCCTGCCGTGCCCTCCAAGGTTCACAGCTGCCAATGCTCCAGTGCCACCGCCGCGCCGTGGTGCCCGGCTCGCTCCGCTGCCTGAATCCGAGCTCGCTTCCATTGCAGATAAACATCTGCTGCTGTCCATGTCACATCGATGAACGTGTCTGTGCCATCCATTCATACTTCTACTCATGATTCATTTTTACTGAGCATGTGATGTGCGATGACTCTGCTGCTGTATACATTTTGTATACATTCTGTATACATTTCTGTTCTTCCTTGAAAGACTGTGAATGCTTCGGCCACTCCAACCGGTGCAGTTACATCGAGCTGCTCAATACGGTCATTTGCGTGAGCTGTAAGCACAACACTAGAGGTCAGCACTGCGAGTTATGCAGGCTGGGCTACTTCAGAAATGCCTCTGCAGAGCTGGACGATGAGAATGTGTGCATAGGTCAGTCCCGGGCTAACTGCGCCTTTTCTTCTCTGCCTTTTCAGCCCGCGGGCCACAATGAGCTTTTTCAATGGGGGGAACATCTTTGGGGACTTGAATCTAGTTGTCTCAGCCCTGAGGAGGTGGTTCGGTCTGCAGGGAGATGCCCCTCTGGAATGACTTGTGTGTAAAACACAAGGACTGAGCCACAAACCCTTTTCCCCGGGCTGACTTTTGCCATTATTTGTGCAGGCCCTCCAATACTCATCCACAAAAGTCACCAGCTGCTGGATTTTGCAGCAAATCCAGTACTGTAAAAGCTGCCTCAACTGCCTCTCCTCGGAGGAGGGACTGAAATTGCGCCCTTGCAGTTAGGAGTAGGGCTTGTCAAATCAGTTTGACATTGGGTCAATTTAGAAGAAGGGTTCCTAGGTTAAAAGAGTGCTTTAAACCTAGCGTCTGATATCAATACCCAAAATGCAGAATTAAAGAAAACATTAGAACATAATAAAAATAGCATACTAGGAAAAAAATGTGAGATCTTTGTCACACTAGAAGAACATGCATCATGCTCACATCACTGCAGAGCTTACACAGAGAAGGGAAGTTCGGACCAAGGCTGAACTCGGCCATCTGAGGAAGCCTCTGTCCCTGGCTCGGGTTAAGCAGCAGCCACTGAGGGCAGCTTTCTAGCAAGAGTGGGAGGATGGCATCACATGCGATTGCTTGTGGACAAAAGCAGCAGGGGAACCCACTCTGAATTTCTACTGTAACTTTTTATTTTTCGCTTCCAAGAAGAAAAAATAAAGTGGGCATACGATTTTCACACAGAAATAGCTGGTGGGCACATAAGTTATGTATTCCCTACAATCCATAGCTAAGAGTCAAGCCAGAAACTGTTTGGCAAAATGCTATTATTTGTTTCAGTCTGCAGCCAGTCAGATTTACATTTTATGTCATGATAAGCACCCCGATCCATCCACGCACTGCATTTCATGTGTCCTTCCTTTAACTTTGCTTGGCAATGCATTCGAAAATGCATGATCTCCTCTGACATTAATTAGGATGAGCTAATATGAACTTTAGTAAGCAAGTCATGACTTTGTATGACTCTGCTGAGGGGATTAACCCAATCCAATGTTCCTGAAAAAAGCACTGTCCCTCATGTTTGCTTGATGTAGATGAGGGACATCATTGGTGTGACATCAGGGTTGTTTAATTTAAACTGTCTAAACAGGCCTAATGAAAATGACACTAAATTACTCTATTTGGGATTTTTCATCAGCTCGTTCAGTAAATTGTCATCCCATGTACACTGAAATGCTAAGACAGCATCTGTAGCTTTGTCAGTGAAGCAAGGAAGATGATAAACCAGGAGTCAAAAATACCTACATTTTTGTTAATTTGCAAGTGATATATTTAGAATTTCATTGTAAAATAAACAGTTGTGCAGTTTAGAACTGCCCAGACTGTGCAGAAATAAAGTAAAAAACACAAGAAAACAAAAATTCTATGATTCTATGATTCTATGAAAACAGCATAAAAACACACGTTTCATTTAAAAGAAAGCTTCTCCCCAAAAGCTGCGTGATGCATTTACAGACCTCCCCACACTAGTGCAAGTAGAACTGGTCCATGGGAATTGACTATGGGCTCAAAACATATTTGGCCACAGATAAGGTAAAATATTTTCAATAACTAACAGTCCTGCTGGACTGTTGAGGAGCACAGTGATGGTCCAGCACAGAAAACCTGTGAACCCGGCCAAACCAGCGACGCAGGCAGCCCTCCTGCTGCTGCAAGCTGGAAGTCAGGGGAGCGAAGCAGATATTTCAGTTCTTTCCTGGAAACAGAGATCTCTCTTTAAAGGGCTTTTTTGTCTTTTTTTCTGAACTGGGGCTCCTGAGATTTAATTCTGAAAAATGTTGAGTATTCTCCACTCAGAGAGCTGA
Organism: Tinamus guttatus; assembly: GCF_000705375.1. The sequence continues at coordinate 158,148 of NW_010576743.1, forward strand.
TGATTTGCCATCTTTCTGGGTCAAGCACAAAGAGTCTTGCTCTATTGGAAATGCTCATTTTTCTTTGAGTTTAAGAGCGGTAAAAAAAAATGAGTGGAGCGTTGGCATGAACATTTAATAAGCAGATTTCCTGAGACATATGCAAGTCTTATTCCCATATAAAAGTCTAAGTTAATTCTTTCCTCTCCAGCCATATATTTAGAAAAATCAGAAATGTTTGGATAAGTCAGTTTAATGGCAGCTAACAGGGTTTTGGCTCTGATTTAGCAATACCTCTTAGTTTTAATAAATATATGTGGTAAGTATACAGATAACAAATATGTGAATCTTAGCCAATGTTAAACTAAATGGAGAAAATGTGAAATGTTTAAATTTAAAAGTGACAAAGCTGCAGAGAATTGAGATACCGAGAAGGATTTTGCCTTGTGAATCAAGTGCAGCTACATTATACAGTGGGCTTAAATCTAAATTTATTATGCCTTTAGTTTCTTTAGTTACAAAATACATTATTTTTATTTCCCACATAGAAATATTAAAAATTTTTGGATTTGTCAATTAACTTCAAAATTACCTCATATGGGCAATGGCAAGTTTTAAATAAATCTATTTAATTTAAAGTAAAAAAAAATAATTAAATTGACATGCTCATCAGGGGGAAAAATGTTTAACAGAATTTGAAAGGATTTTTATTTTTATAATGTCTTAAGTGCTAAAAATGTCTAAGCCCTGACAATGCTTTAATTTAGTGAATATGCTTGCAAGCATGGCTAGCGTGGACATGACCAAGTAGACCCAGAGTAATAAATTCTTTTCTTTGCCTTTTGAAATAAATGTTCAAATGGTAAATACTGCCTCGCACCCCTAACAAAGCCAGCCTTGCAATCACTTGGGCTTCACCTACATTTAGCACCTGCAAGAGCCTTAGCGACTCTGATGGTGCATGCAGTAAGTGAAGCTTGAGGGTTATTTCCTTATTTTCAGGGTATTTTGTCGGCAGCACCCAATTAATATAGTGAATCACAGCGAACAGATGACTGCTACTGTCACCTCGCCACCCTTAGAGCCGTCCTCACAGACTGAAGTTGGGAAGAAGTTTCCTTCTCAGTCCAGACGAGCAAAGACTGTTTTGTTCCTGCTCCAACGCTGGCGCGTGGCGTCGTGCAGGGCTGGGCGTGCTACTTGATGCCCTGCTGCTGCAAGGGCATTGATGCTACCCAGCGTCTACCTGGGACGCGCTGGAACTGGGGCACTTGCTCTTACTCATATCTGAAGGTGCTGGGAAGTTTCACAGCCTGCTGTTTTGTACCAGCCCACGTTTGGTTACCAAATGTTCGTGGGCCTACGGTCTACGCTGCCTTGCAGTTTGACCTGCAGCCTGTGTAAAAGGGCTTAGCTTACAGGTTTATTTAAGGGAAGGACGACACTGAAACAGCAAAGCACAAACCTGGTCCTTCTAACATACCCATGAGACAGCATTCGGCAGGAACACATTCACTGACCCTGGGTCTCCTCTTTCTTTGGACCACATATGTGTCGAGCATTCAATACCAAAGTCTTACTTCCATAAACACTCATTTAAATGACCTTATATTGACCTATGCTACTTTTAAGGCATGTGAATTAGGCCCTGTGCCCGTGATTCCAAGCTTTTTGTCTTTCAAGGTGCTCTATAAACACTCCTTAAGCAAACACGGCTTCCTGCGTTCTGCTCTGCCTCACTCTGGGCCTGTTTACAGCAGGGTTTCATACCTGTGATTAACATTAGAATTGCCAGCTTTGCAGGTGGTGCTCACTGAGGTACAATCACGCTCAGGCTTGCACAGTACTGTTGGCATTTCAGTATTCAGCTCCATTAATGAATGTTGTTAGCTAATTGACTGGGCTATTATTGTGGAACCATGTTTGCCAAAGGTAGTTACTATGCTCCTTTAGCATTCCAAATGTCCCAAGTGTCATCTGCAATTTATAGCTAATAAACACTGCAACAACAGATGACAAATGTGTTTCTGGTAGCATTTTTTCTTGTTAGTTTTTACATAGGATTTTTAAATATTTCACTTTCCAATTAAACTCCATTTTGTCATTTGCAATACTACAGAGTTTCGTATAATGTTAGAGAACAACTGCCAAAGACAGTCATCAAAATAACACCATTTTAAAGACATATAAAGCCAGACTCCCAGCAGGTTGCCCATATTCAGGAATCAATTTGTATCTTTTGCCTTTAGCAGCAGCAGAGATCAGAGAAGCTGCCAAAACCTAAGTGTGTCCATGGTGTCAGTTAACAGTGAAGTTACTCTGGGTCTACATTGGTCTAGATACAAATAAGATCTGGTCCTTCAGTGAAAACAAAAAAAGAGGAGGGGAGGAGGAAAAAAAAAAGAACAACAGGAATGTTAAAAATGAGCTGTGCTAGCAACAGCCTTGTCTTATTTACTAGCTAAAAGCTGAACATTGATTTTGTAATTACATTAAAGAAAAGGTCTGTAAATGAAGGAAAAAAAAAAGCATATTCCCCTACAGTAAGAGTTGCGGGAGGAAACTGGTTACCCTTCCGGAATGAGGTCAGCTCACATGTGGAAAATACACAGCAGGGAGTCAGCCCCACTGCGTCTTCCATCTACCCACTGGGATGCGAGAAAGTGGAATGGAAAAGGCAGGTGCAAAACCAGTTCTGAGCAAGTTTCACCTTGCCTGCCTGCTTACCTCAAGTATTATCCTTGTAGAATATGTAGAAAGGTTAACTAATCTCTGAGAAATACACTGTCATCAATTTAATGGCAAATAGCCATGTAAGTTCATATATTACTCCAAACTATAAAGGAAGACTATCTTGGAAATAAGTAAAGTGCATTTATATAGCCCAATAAAGACATTCAGCACTTCTCAAAATATTGAGCAGTATAGATAAGCCTATTTTAATAATGTAAAACATTCCACTCTAATGGCATATTGATATATCCATACTATACAAACCTTTCTTAATGTTCATTAAGCTGTCAAAAACATTCTTACCAAAACAGAATTTCTGTTAAAACCACTTACCCTCAAAGATTATCCTCCTCTTCCTTTTTATCTTCTCTGTTTACTTTTCTCTTCACCCCATAAAGGGTCTCTGCCTGAAACGACATGTGTAAACAAATAAATGGGGCTATAATAATTATATCCACTGCTCCATATATCACTAATAGACAGTCTTCCTTTAATACTGGAAATGCACCCTTTATTGGTATTGAATGACTTACTGCCGTACGTAGCCCTGAATCCAGTGTGTGTGTTGTCTTGTTTCTGCAGACTGTTATTGTAACCCTTTTGGGTCAGTCCATGATCGCTGTAATGACAGAGGATTTTGTGAGTGTAAGGAGGGAACCTCAGGGCCTAAGTGTGATAAGTGTCTGCCGGGATATATCTGGCGCAGCTTGGGCTGCCAACGTAAGTAACCGTGGGAGCTGCCCCTCTCGTGCAACCCCGCTGCCTCGCGCAGAAAGGAGCTCAGCCCCGGGAGCTCCAGCAGCGCCCGGTCCCCGCGCCTCGCGGAGCCTCCTCTCCTCTGGCTGTGCTTCAGCGGCCTCCCTCTTTCTTTTGCTAATGCCTGCAGGAGCTCCCACTGAAATACATAAATATGCGTGACTTACCACTGTGAAGTACGTTTTTGGTACTGAAACATCAGCACATGAATGCAGACATGAACATTCGTACTAAAAGACAAAACATGATTTTCCTGCATGTTCACTTTATTCTGTGCCAAACTTTTTAAGTAGCTTAATGGTGTGCTTGCATACCTTCAACTATGTCTATAAGTGATAAAAATTGCAAACAAAACAATGTCTTGTTACCCCATGTAATAGTGAAAATTGGGCAAAAGGCGAAGCTAAAAAGTTGAGCTATACTTAACCACCTTAAAAATAGGTGCTGAAATTTTGCGTAAATGTTGTTTGAAGAAGATGTTTCAATGCTCAGCTCTATTTTTATCTTTGTTCCTAAGTAACAGGGATCTTCTAAACATCTGGGTGCACATACTACATCAGGACAGAATTAGGATTTTATTACCTCCTACTTTTGTTGTGGATTCTTAAGATTTATTCTTTGTAACTGTTTTGTTCACCTACTTCCCCAAACTCAGGAAAATCTTTTTATGTTTTTCTTTCACCTTTTCTCCCTGCCTCTCTGAGTTCTTCTTCACATGTATTACAGAGATTTCTACAAGGGCTCACTTCTGATTTATAAGACTGAGAAACACAAGAGAAAATGTAATTACTGACACTAATTAGCCAAATATTATAAAATTTGCTGTACTGCCAAACATTATACAATACATTAAAACAAATGCAAATCATAAATCACAAGCAATAAAGATTGAAATTACTGCTTTCCTCTCTAAATGATGAATATTTCAGAAGTAGAAAAACTGGGACAGTTCATGTAAGTGACAAATATGTTCACAGAGAAAGACCCAAAAATGGAGAGTTTCAGGAAAATAGTGATAATTAACCAATTAGCTTTAAAGTGAGGGAAAAAATGAAGAGAAATAATGTTTATGTGGACAAGGCTGCTAGATGTTATTCAGGAAAATAGGACATCCTTTGTTTTTGCCAAAAACTCCTGTTTATATTTGGCAGGTTATATAAACCATACTTTTTACATGTGGTTGTTAACTGTCTTCTCATTTCAGGATGCCTACGCTTGAGTATTATTCACAAAAGACCAAATACTTACAGTTGCAACAAGAATTAGTCAAAAGAAAGTTTTAAATATGAGTCTTGTATTATTAACATGAAAAATTATATCATTTGTGTCTCAAAGTAAGTTTTAAAAATCACAACATCTTCATCTGCTTGTGTATTCCGTATGTAGAAGGATGCTACCACCCTGTATCACCTCTAGATGTTGGCAAAATAACCATCAGCATTTGTGAAGCACTGCGATATCCTAGTAATAAGAATTTTAGGAAAAAAAATATGCAGCAGAAATTGAATCAAGTACAGTGAATACTACAGCCACATGGATAATATTGGGCATAAGTAAGATACTAAGTAGCTGAGATATTGAACAAGGCTGCGTCTGTGGAGGAAATCATACAACCATACAACTAATGATAATATAACAACGTACCAGAGGCAAATTGGTTACATACTAATAGCAGCATTTCCTATCTTTTCAGGTTTTGACATCATAACCTCAATAATTTTCTTTTAATGAGGATTTTTTGTGTCCAGCATATAATTAGCCTGACTTTAGCTGAATCAGAGTTTCTGGAAATGCAACCTAGCCCTTTTGTATTTACTGACAAAATTAATTGTCTCTCACTTTTATAACTTTCTAAACAAATCTCAATCTCACCACATAAGCTAGACCAAGTCATCTAATCAAATTCAGAGGAAGAACTAGATGCAGTTGTCAGTTTTATGGAACAGATATAATTGCCATGTTTTACCAGGCATACAGTGATTTAAATCTGTTGATTTAAATCAAGTCTCTTCATGGAGGAACAGAATTCCAATTCATTTAATTTTGTAGCAAAGCAATTTTAGTTGCATTTATGATTTTCGCATTGAAATCTAAACAAATGCCTGGGCAAGCAAGCAGATCCAGTGCAAAGGAAAAATAAGAAAACATCCTACCACATTAGCAAAACTTGAAAGGATTATTTGTCTGAACAAGTAGTGTGTGTTTCTGATTTGATTTCCCTGAGCTTGTGCTGTACAGAAATACATATGTACAAAAAGAGACACACACACACACACTTAAAAATAAAATCTAAAAAAAACCCAAACTTTTGTCATAGATAGCCTATTGGTATTATTAATGAATGCTATTTTTTTTTTGCAAAGCTTTATTACTAGACATCACTAACGTAGAAAAAATGGAAATTTGACCTATAAATAAACAAGGCGAATCTATACTGTAAACTGTTTAATGACTCATATGATTGTGTTAGCAAACAAAGTGACTTGGCTTTAAAAATTAGGAAATCATGTGGGGAAAAACAACCATGAAAGACCAATTGTGGTCTAAGGCTCACAATACCTGATTTGATAAAGTACCATTCAGAGGCTCCTGTGCGCAGACCCTGGCATCCTCAGGAACGTTCATTTAGGCAGCTCACTCACCCATCCCATCTCGCACCTTTGGGGTCTGGGCAGAGAGCTCATCACTTGCGTCCCTGAGCACATGGAGGTCAGATGCAATTTTAGACTTTGCCTCCCAGATAAAAGGCACCACAATAAGGGCTGTTGTCTCACTGAATTCAGCATTACCCTGCACAGACCCGGGGTCAGCAGGTCTGGTGGCTCAGGCAGATTCTTGCTCACCTAGTTCCAGCTCTTCCCTGGGGCTGCCGGGGCTTCGCTCCCCACTTGCAGTGGGTGTCTCAGCCACACACGTGTTGGATCAAAGGGAAAAGAAGGAATTAGGAGCAGAACAAGCTGAAACTGTTTTAAATTTCCAGAAACATGAGAAATATCAGAATAGCTATATTTCATTTTTATCTTCTAGAAAAATATAGAATTTTCTCTAAAATACACATAAAAATAGAATGAAAAAGTCTAAGCCAGGCAGGAGGATTAACCAACAACTACAGCTTTTTAGGACCAGTGCTAAAAGGAATATAGCACTTTGTGATAAGGGGAAGCCTATAACAATGTGGAAACATTCACACTCTGATGATCTGCCTGAATTTACACAAAAGGGTTGAAGCTAGGCAAAATACTATCCAGGGGCATTCATCTGCTGTTCCAAGTTACTGGTCACAGTTCTGCATCTTTTGTATTTTTTATCCCTGACATTTCAGGTGACTGAATTGGGTTGCCTGCGTGCCGGGGCACTCGAGAAGCACAGCCTTTAATTCCACACGCGTGAGAATTGATTCCAAGAACAGCTGCGTATTTATCCAATCCGGCAAAGAGCAAGGGACTCTTTTGCCCATCACCTCTCAGCAGCACAGCCGAATTTTCATTAGGCATGATCATCCCGCGGGGGAAAAGGTCAGGGAAGGTCCAACGATTAATATTACTCAGAAAATCACTGCCTCCCTTCATATAGTCAATGAGCAAATAAAGAGGTTTAACCTTGAGTCCTGCAGCCAGATCCCCATCAAGGCCTAGAAGGGCACATGGGAGCTCCCAAATGCTGTCTTGCTCCTCAGTTAAATTCAGGGCAGCCACTGCTTTGAATCATCTTGTTGCAGGGTGTAAGTCTTAAATAATTAGCAAATGAGTTTCTAGCTAGATACCCTATGTCGAGCTCTGAATGGTTTGTTTTACCCTTTTCTTCCATTTTGTCAGGCAGAGGATTATAGTTACACTCTTATCCTTAATGTTCAATCTGTGCTTAGTGCTTGCAACTTCTCCTGGGAATGAACTTGATTTAAATGCAAACATTTCTTTTATTGTCTGCATTTTGTCAGGTCTTATAAACATTACAAGCCGAAGTATTTGATCAAAAGCATCAGGCAGACTAAATTTCCGAAGAAAAACATCTAAAATTCCGATCCTTAGAATTATAGTGACCGACCTGTGAATTATACTAACATTTGCTTTTGAAGGTTTACGTTCACAATTCAATGTGAAAAGGTTTGCTATCATCAATTCCTTAAAAAAAAAAAAAGGATATATATCATATATATCTCAATATATCTCATACTCTTTTCTCTAGAAAGATTAAAAGCATAAATGTATTTAACTATGTGAATACAGGGTTTGGATATTACAAGGGCAGACTGTGCTTTAGGCTTCTCCAAAATAAAGCCAGAATAATTCTCCTAAAATCAGTCTAGAACCACACTGCGATAACACAGGGCAAAGTACAGTTTAGAGATGTAAGGACAAACTAGGCAAAATTACAAAAAAAAAAAAAAAATAGTTAGTGGCTCTGATTCTCAGAGGGTACAAAATACTGTGATTTCACTAACATCAGGGGAAGAATGCTGAAATATTAGTGTATGTATCGCCCCATACTGATACCCAGGGTCTTTTAAATCTGAAAAAAAGACATTAATGTGCTTATTAATCCATTAATTCCAATACCCATGGCCTGCAGAATAATCATGTGTCTACAGTGATACATAGAAAACACCACTATCAAAGTATGAACATCATGGAATGTCATTACTTTTTAATAAGGGACTGGAGTGGAAGGAGGTTATCTCTCAAGAAAGACGATCTTTCAGGTCAGGAAACCAAGTGTCAACAGAAAATACAAACACTGCAGCTAATGAAAATGATTAAGTGAAGCCGCTTTTGATTTTGAAGAGCACAGAGGAGATGAGGGCACCGGCTGCTTTGCGTAATTACAGCTCTGTGCAGCTCCTGTCACTTACAGGCAGGTTGAGGATCAAGCTGGAAGTCTCAAGCCGGGTCTTAGCAGAGCTTCCCACGGGCATCACGGCAGCAGAACAGGCCGTGGAAGGACCAGACTTGCGGGACACGATCTCACCATCCCGCCGAGCCCTGCGGAAAAACAAACAGTTCTCTAAGATCCCTGTGCCCAAGGGGACTCGGAGCCTTTCCAGACTGCAAAGCTGGTATTTTGCACATAGAGCCCAAGTGCGCACAGGTGATGGACATGAGCAAGAGTGCATTTCTAACCAAGCAAATTTAAATATTGTGAATATACTTCAGTTCTTCAGAATTTTTGGTGCTATAGTGTGGGGGATTTTTGAGCAACTGAATATTAGGAAATTCATAAAAAGTTAAACAAGCAGCGTTATTTGTTTTCTTTAGTCAGATGCTTTAAAATGGTTAATATTTGATAGCACAATGATAAATATTTTAATATAGTGTATTGCAGTCAGTTAGGAGTAGATCAAGAAGAGATATAAAGTAAGCCCTAAAAGATAAACTTTTATTAGGCACATGAAATAGAACATAAAGCTTGAAAGCAATTACCATATAATCTGTTCACGTTTGGAAACGTATTGAAGGGCAAACATAACTCAGTTAGTTGTTATGAATTATTAAATGTTCATCTGAGCAGTGATGAGCAGGATGGCTCTTCCTCCAAAAAGCTCTCAGGCTTTCCTTTCAGGCCTGCTCAGTGGCCATAACTTCTGCCTAATTTGCCTGTTCACTACCTTTTTATGAGGATGGTAGCGAAAAATCCAGCCCGCCACAAACACACACAGTAGTGACATTTTCATAACAGAGCTAAAAAAGAGCTATTTAAGATCAAGTAAAATAATCTCCACCCTATTTAATTAGAGATAAAAATTATTGACCTAAAGCAATAGGAAATAGCCAACCCTTCCCACGCAGCGATGCGATAGCCGTGCTGACGGCGGCACACGCCAATTAGTAAGGCTTCAGGATTCCACCCTTTAACTTCATTTGCACATGTGCAAATATAACTCTCCCGAGGGACACATATGTTTCCAATGACAGCAGCAAGGGTAGCTCCAAAGTTGAGTTTAGAACAGGCTGTTCAGTTTGAACTGGCAAGGGTGGGAGTTCCCCCCCTCCCCGAAAGGAGCTAACTCCCGCAGGGTTAGCCAAGTGTAAATGCTTTTAAAATGTTTGTTAATATTCTGCTAAGAACTGGATGCTGTGGAGGTGGGTGTTATCAGGATTTAGTCTACCTGCAGATTTCAAACCGAGGGAACGCAGCTGCATCCTCAGTGGATGTCAGCGTTCTTTGTGTGCAGGGGCACAGCTGAAGGAAAGGGGTATTTCTGCCCTGGGTTTTAACATGCTGAAAAGAGGTAATCCTAAAGTAACCAGCAGCTTGTGCAGAGCTGAGTCCTGTAGTGGCTAACAGCTGAACACCTTACAGAAGGAACAAGAGGCACGTGCACTGAGTTAGACCACAGGTCAGTTAAGCCCAGGCTCGTGCATCTGCCTGCAACCAGGAACACTGAGTGATACGTCAGTCAGCGCGGGCATCCAAACTCCAGCCATCTGAGTCCACTAGGGTCTTTGGACTCAGGGGGATGCTTTCATCCACTAATTTGTCTAATCACTCTTGGAAACATTCATGCTGTTTTATTCAAATATTCTGGCCACAAGTCCACGCTGTAATTATGTGTGTAAAAAATTTCCTTAATGCTCAACTGACTGATGATTTCACTTGGTGCCTCCTAGACTTGGAGGAGGAGGCAATAAAAATAAATGAATAATCATTTCAATTTCACCATTTTTATACTGTTCTATGTATAGTGTTCTTTTCTGTATATACTGCTCTATTTTCCTTCACTCCATCTTCCTTTTTGCATGCTGAAGAATCCCCTTCTGTTTAATCTCTCCTCCTATAGGAACTGCATACCTCTACCATCACTCTACTATCACAAATTTACATAGTGACATTGTGGTGTTTTCTCTTTTCTTATTTCTCTCTATCCTAATAATTTCAAGATTACTCTTAAGGTTTCTTTCCTAAGTGATTCAAGGTAGTTATCTATAGGCATAGAATTTTTGCTATGGATTACTCTTTAATACCAAATTTCATCTACTGTTTTTTGGCACAGTCACCCAGCAGCAGAGAAATTCTCCTGCAGATCTTCACCTTTTATTTCATGTTAGCCTGGTTTCTTTGAAAAGCACTGCTGATCTCTATCTTGTGAAATGCTTTTTGAATATTCAGGTACATTATCAAGTTGATCATTTGTGTTTACATGCTTAGTGATTCCTTTAAAAAAAAATTAGATCTTACCTCTAAAGCATCTCATCATAGTTAATATCCTAAAAGTTCACGTTTTTTTTTTTTTTCTCTCATTTGGTCATGGTTTCGTCATTTTCCTTCTATATTACATACATGTGCATTCCTTCTAAAGATTTCTATTGGTACTCTGTTGGTAACAACCTTTTTCAAAAAAAGAGAAAAAAAAAGAAAAAAAAAGGTAAAGATCCTTTTAAGTAGTGGTCCTCTTTTGATACTGACATAAGTTTAGTCGGCATATTTAATATGACTGCACAGCATGCTGCTCCATTAGCTTCTCCTGGAATTTCTGACAAGTGGCAGTCCTGCCTTTTGTTCAGATCTTTGACTACTCCTCTTTGTTCCACAAATTTTAGTCAAGTTATTCATGTGAATAATAAAATATGAAAGCAAATAAATTTTTACAGGATCCAGCTAATATGTATTTAGAGGGAACTGATATCCCACATTAATGATATTGTTCCTTTCATTTTTTTCATCTCTGCAGTTTCTAGACACCATTTTGCTGGTTTAAAAACTGTTCTTTAGCACAGTCAATGGCAAAATCATTAAAAGAAACTTCTAGTGGGAGCCAAGATGAGCCCATTTTAATTATCTTGGCTTCTAAAGAAAATAATTAAACTGTTAAAACTCTCACCTCTGATCATGAGGTGAAGATGAGAAGATGAGAATGCTAGA
>NW_010576743.1:178529-219416 GCF_000705375.1 Tinamus guttatus
GGAGGAGGTTGGGACAAGACGAGGTTAACTTGCAAGTGCAAGAATTTGGTTAAAAACATTCCCTGTGTTTCTACGGGCACACTTTTAAGAGAACACCATAAACATGGAGGAAAAAGCTTTTTATCTAGGTACATTATAGAAAAAATTCATTAGAAATAAATGGTCCGAGTAGAAAAATCAGCACCTGTAACATTTTACCAAGACACTGGTATGTATTCAGCAGTGTTGACTGAGGCATCCAGTGCCTGCGCCTGCACGCCAAGTGGAGGTACCTACCAGGTGCAGCAAAATGCTACTTCAGTCACCCGCAGCCAGAAACCTGTAACCACAGGATGAGAACCAGGGGTAATGATGACCTTTTAAAGTATCAGTGTAGAGTCGTCCAAATAAGCTTAAAGTTAGGAAAGGTATTGGAAAATAAATTTGTTTTACTGAATACTTGGAAAATTTTGTATGGAATCTCATTCATATTCAAGGCCAAGCACGAAGTGAAATATCTCTTCTGCTGTTAAAAAGTGGTATTTAATTAACTATTGATTTCCACTCAATTATTCAAGGGAAACAGTGGCCAATATTGATGGAATAGATATTTCACCATTTTCACTGCCTGAATTGCAGGAAGCATCCAGGGCAATGAGAAGTCTAGAGCAAGCAAAGTCAGTAGCTGTACCATCAGATAAAGTATTTTGATTTTGCCTATAGCTAAATAAGTGCAGTATGAAGGTAAGGTCAGTTTTAAAGATATATAAAACCTTAGTTATAAGATACATAACTCTTTTTTTAAGAAAAGGAGATCTTTTTTGTACCTGTTACCCTGTATTCTTCCTGATTCATTCATCTCATATTTAGTCGGTGGTGGTTCACTGTTCCTCATACATGATATAAACATTTTTGCAATGAATATATGAATATAAAGATCATTAGAATTCAGACATATGCAGTCATCATCAACATTCATACCTTTGTTGTACCTCAGTATTCAAGTTTTGATAATTCTATTCAGAAGTTGGACACTTCAATGTAAAATACTTAGTTTTTAATAAAACCGTTTAATTACCAAAAGAATCCCAGGGGATGGGAAAGGGACATTTATTGTCAGAGTCCTTCTAGAGTGAGAAAACTCTTTTTCTAAAGACAAGTCAGGACAGATAAGATCGCCAGTTCACAAAATTTCATAGATTTATGTAGAATTGCATCACTTAAGAATTTGGAATGTCTGAATTTTAGTTCTCATCATATTAATATTATTTTAAAAAAGAAACAAACATTCATAAAACTATTTTGATGTAAAATTAAATAACTTTTCAGTTATTTAGCTACACGTTTCCCTGTTATCTCTTACTTTGAGTATCTCCAGTTATGTCTCTAAACCTCATCTTCCCCTGATTCCCTGAGGGAAAAGGGATGTTACGTTCCTGCAGAAGGGGCAAGATCTGCCCTTAGATGAGCGCAGAAGCCTGGGGAAGACGGCGCTGCCATCGAGCGCGTGTTCTCCAACACGAGATCATGGGGACCAATCCACATCGACACACTTGCTCAGTAGAGTTTCGCCTGTCTGTAGTTACCTGAGCAAATATGTCAACTGATATTAGGTAATGAAAAAAAATCAAATACCAAAACATAACAAACTCTAGAATTTTTTCCTGTGATATTTTTCCCCAATTCTTTTGTCAAACTAGACTTCAGAAGTTACATCAAGATGTGAGGTCTAGCTAAGAGAGTTTTAATACGCCAGCTATCCTTGCACCAAAGCAGCAAAGCTAATTAAGAATATTTGATCTGTAACAGAAATAAGATTATCTTTTATTTCCATATGTACAGACCATAAAATCCCCATCAAATAACATACTGACTTCCCCATCTGCGGTTGCCCTATCTTTTTGCATATATTTTTCCCAGATCATTAATACATGAGAGACTGTCAGTATGAAACACTGGCTCCTTTTACAGATCTTTCACTTCAGTAAAGCCACGTTGCATTTTTAACCACTGTTCACGTTTCTTAAAGGTTCCATGCTCTACCTCCCTTTCCCTGTCAACACTCACGTTGAGCACCCGGGCAGTGGTAACTGTGAAAGTACAGCAAGGCATACAATGGTATCAAGTAACTTCACACTCAGTGGTCTGATATAACATTGCCCAAAATTACCCTTTAAAAGAAAAACAGCAGATATATTTTTAATGCAAGTTTTAAGTGTAAACAGCAGGATGTACCCCTCTTTCCCCCAGTAACAAGCTCCAGAAGGGGCGGGAGGTGTGAGATGGGACGCGAGCACTTTGGCCCCGCGTGCGGCGCGGGAGCTGGTGCTGCGGCTGCACTCACGCTCCCGGCACTCTCCTCCCCTCCCTCCCCGCTGTCTTGCAGCGAACGTGTGCGACAACGAGCTGCTGCACTGCCAGAACGGAGGGACGTGCATCAACAACGTGCGCTGCCACTGCCCGCCGGCCTACACGGGCATCTTGTGCGAGAAGCTCAAGTGCGAGCGCGACACAGGCGGCTGCAGCCCCAGCTCGGCGGCGAGGCCAGCGCAGCGGGCGCCCGTGGCTCCGCTCGCCGCCCTGCTCACGCTCACGGGACTGCTCCTCTTCTAGAGGCATCGGGGTGCCACTGCTCCCAGCGCAGCGGGAACCGTCGCCGCTAAAACATGGGGAGAAACCACCGGGAGCGAGAGGAAAGTGTTGCCGCGCGCCGACTTGCAAGGCCCAAGCGGACTAAGCCATAGGGGCTGGCGAGGCCGGGCAGCGCGGGCCTCCAGGGCCCGAGGCGCCGAGGGAGCGGCGCGGAGGCGATTCTTTGCTGTCAGCGCATTGCGGGCGCGAGGAACCCCGCCGGGGCCGCCCCTCGGGGCCCGCGGGCTCCCAGCGCGTGCTTTAGTGACCGTTGCTCTGTAACCCCTGTCGGTTGAACGATTTCTTTGTCTGATGTTAGTGATGCACATGTGTAACAGCCCCCCAATAAAAGTCGAGCCAGTCAGACCCCTGCAAACCTTTGCGGCACGGCGCCGCGCTCACCTCCCCTACGAGAGTGGCTGTAGGGCAACAAGTGTATTTATCCTTTTGTATTCAAATGAAGTTATTTTTCTTGAAATAAGATGTACAATGTAGATTTTTTGTATTATTGCCTACTTGTGTTACCAGACAATTTGTTAAGGTATTTAATTCTAATCAGATAAGAGGAAAAAAATATTACTTTTTATTTAGTCCTTTTCTTTTTTTCTTTTCCTTTAGTTGTGCAGAGATTTCTCTGTATGGGCAACGTGCTGGCATCAAAGAATATCAGTTTACATATATAACGAGTGTAATAAGATTCCACCAAAGGACATTCTAAATGTTTTCTTGTTGCTTTAACACTGGAATATTTCAAAGAATAAAAATTCCTGCATAAACAACTCTAGGAACATGTATTGCTATTTCTTAAGCCTTTTTAGAAAACTGAAAATTGTAATCTTTGGTCATCATGTGACCTGTGATGTGGAAGAAACGGAACGAACAGCAGAAATTGCATCGCAACAATGTCACCCAGCTTCATTTTACTATTATCTTGACTGTTTTAGCTAACAGCTCTAAACATAAAGGCCATCATTTGTTTGAAGAAACTTATAGGCTCAAAAAAGGCATGAAAGTTGTATAGTTCTTGTCTTTGTTCTTGCAAGTCATTGCAGAAATTATTCCAAGTCTAATTTACAAGGTATTACAGAGACTAGCCTTTAAATCATGCCATTTTTGTGGGGCTTGGCAGTAATGAAGTAGATATAGCCGCTGCTTAAATTTGTTTCTCCAGAAGCTTCATTAGAATAGTTTTATATATGTACCAGACTGTCTGAGAAACTGCAAAAGCAGCAGCAATCACAAAAAAAGATTTAACTTTTAATAAAGTCAAATTTAATATTTAGAAGGAGTGTCAAAATATACAGCAGCAAGTAGATAAAAAGTGCTGCTCCAGCAAATAAAGTTTGTTTTAAGTATTGCCCGAGGTGTAATAAATTCTTGTTTCTGCCTTTTATTAGGCCAATTACCGACTGTGACAGAAAAGGGTAGCAAGAATAGAGAGGCAAGCCAAAACCACTGCCGTGTTTCAAAGTCGGGGAGGGGAATCAAAAGGTAGCAAGACTGTGTGGATTCGTTTCCCAGCAATTTTCTTCATATGGGCTGTACATATCTTACAAATGTAATAGCCTAGCAGGGAAAACAATTAATCAGCAAAAGAACAATCTCTGATAGAAATTCCACCTGGCTGCCTCTGCCGTGGAGAGAAGAGCTGAATTCGGGTTCTTTGGCCCAGGGAAATCCCCATGAGCCAGGTCCACCCTCCAGAACAGGGTCGACACATCAGCTCTTCATTCCAGAAAGGCAAGCCCATGCGAGGAGGAGGAGGATGGTAACCAGCTGGTGCTAGTTTGCATTCTCAGCACAGTGCTTCACGCAGAAGGCTCACTGTTTGCACCCATGCTCTCCTCCATGGACCAAGACGAGGTGAAGGCACGTTAAGAGCCTGGCTGGTTGCCAGCATGGCCACGCGAAACGGCAGGTGTACGGCAGCAGCCTGCTCCCAGCAGTAAATATAAACATATATTGCAGGCTCAGTAAGAATATCAGTGCTAATACAGGTGACATGCAAAGCTGGAGATTACCTACAATTAAGTGGATTTCTAATATTAAAATGTGGAATTTAAATTGTCTTAAAGCTTATTAGCATAGACCAAATTCAGATTGTGTAATTATTGGGGAAAAATGCACTTTAACTGTCACTATAAACTCAGGGCTCTGTGGAAGCACTCAGAAAGCACGTTATGCACGCTTGGTTCTAAGGGATTCTGCGGCACAGCTCAAGTCTAATGAGCATCAGATTGTGATCAGTTCAGCCACGTTCCTATTTCGTGATGTGCTCATCATCTAAACCAGGGCAGAATACATGGCTTCCCACATATTTAGCTTCTGCTTCCCAGGTTTTACCTTCCCTTGTCTATTAATAAAATTATAATTTTAGGTGCACATTCAGTGGAAAGTTTTCTTATCAATCACTTTCCTTCAGCTTCACTACTTATGCCTCTGAACTCCACAGAATTGAAAATTTTGAATATACGTTTCTACTATTGTGTTCCAACTCTACTTGTAAGAGTACACGTGTGCCTCTGCAGAGAGAGGAGATGTACACAGCCGTGCCTTGCTCCACCCGTGTTCTCACCAAATCCAGAGGGAAACCAAGGCAGGACCTGCACTCCCCTTTCAGATGCTGCAGAGAACAGGACTTCTACAAAGCTGCGGTGGGATCTCTCCATGGCAGAACGCAGTCACAGCATCTGCTCTACTTTCCATGTGACAATAAACGTCTCTTCTAGCATGTTCTAGGTTTCTGGCAGTGGGTACCATTTCCCTCTGAACACCTGTAAAATAACAAGCACCTGAATGATACTAAAAAGGTATCAACAGCAGCAGGATTGCTTAGCTGGCATTTTGGCTTGTAGTAAAAGGGGCCTCTGCTTATTTACCATTTGCTGTGTAACATTTCTTTCCTGGAAGACTTGGCATGCAGGAAACAACCAAGCTCCACCTTACTCAGATGTTTGGATGATAGTTCAGGAAGCTATGATGTTAAACTTAGCATCTGTACCTAATTAAACTTGTGCAACTACATGAACCTTAGCTATTTTGCTAAATCAGTCTTGGTCAGCTTGTAATTCCTGCCTCCGAGCACCAGTCCTGAGCGGAGACCCACACATGCCAGCTGAAGGTGCTGGGGCAGCTCCCTGACAAGGGAGCTCTCAGAAACCTCCCTGCCCAAAGGGATTGAGGTTGACCCCAAATATTGCCCTCACACAATAACAAGTCTAATACTGCAAGAGCCGCAGATGAGGAAATATTTCAGGTAGTGAACATAACAAAAAATTGCAGAAGACTCCTCAAATTTAGAAAGAGCTCTCTGCTTGCATATAATTTTACACATCTTTCTCATAACTCCAAGGTACCAGGGGGATTTTGTTATAGCCTCATTGGGATTCTAGGTTGATTAAACCAAAGAATTAACTAGATTCATCCATGCATACGCTTCATTCACCTCTGAGAAATCTGAGTAATATTTTTTTATAGTTTTTTCCCCCTTCCAAAATATGCAAGACCAACTTCCAGCCCAGCCTTCATATTTGTCCTTGCAAATGCAAAGTTGCAGATCTAAGTATTAAGGCATAATCCACTGATACATTTCTAAGGAAAAACATAAGGGTAATTATTTATGGATTCAAACACTTATCCACCAGAACCCAGAACTGGAACTATAAATCAAAAATATTACATTAACTACCTTGATACCTTTCCCACCATCACACAGCACCAGGAAGAGTGGGCAGAACACAGAACAGGCAGGCAGAACAGCGGCATTTTGGACCATACGGACAGCCGCTCGGTGCGAGCGCTCGTCACCAGCACCCCGCGTGCACCAGTGCGCTGCTTTCGCCACAACATGCTAGAGATGACATCCCAGCACAGAGCATATGTTCCCCTTCATTGTTTCTGGGGCTATCACTACGTATGTAGAAGCAACGATATGCACGTATACATGACTGAATGTTGCTTGGGAAATCAGAGTCTTGGAGAACACAGGCTCATACCGTGCAATCTGTAAAACTAAATACCTTATCAGAGTTTCAAGGACTGGATTCCTGTGCATATCGCTGGCTAATAAACATTTTAAGGGAAGGAACAGGATAAAGTGGGCACCACGGAGACCGGCAGCCATGAGCCACATGGCAGAGAAATAGAACAGTGTCAGTTCTGTACTCGTTCAGGTCCCTGCACTCATTCAAGCCAGGTTTTGCAAGCCACTATTTTAAGTTTCCTTATTTTAAGAGGCTGATACCTTCATGCCTCCCAACAGACATTTTCAGTTTTATCTGAAGACGTAAATGAAAACATTTCAATCTTTTTGTATCTCCCAGGGAGCACAGTTCACTTTGCACCTACAAATAATCATGGAAGCGAAATCCGAAGCTGCTGTCTCTAATTGTTGTTTATAGCTGCCAGTAGCAAGAGAGCTCATTCAAAGGCTTGGGCTCTCCCAGACTAGATCTGTAAACACACTGAATGAAAAGATGTATTTGCTTGCACAGTAACTAAATAAAACACAGGGCAAAAATCATTCTTAGGAGATTCTTATGATACTCATCAACCGAGTGTCAAAGCCCTTCCATTTATCACAAACAAGCTGCTTCAAAAACCCTCAAGGAAGAGGCAATAGACTCAGTTCTTATTCTCTACAACCTATAAATTTTCAGCTACTTTGAACAGAAAGTCATTTATCCTTTAATAGAGAGGAGGAAACTGTGGCCCTGAGAGGTAAATGGAGTTGCCTAAAGCAAGGTGGTCAGGAGTAGTCAGCATGGATTTACGAAGGGGAAACGGTGCTTAACCAACCCGACAGCCTTCTACGACGAGATGCCTCACTTGGTGGATGAGGGCAGAACAGCAGATGTTGTTTCTCTAGACTTAATAAGGCTTTTGAACCGCCTCCCACAAGCTCCCAGACCAGCTGGAGGATGAGATGGATTGGTAACAGGCTGAACTGCCAGGCTCAGAGGACCGTGATCAGCATAAACTCACTGGAGTCCTGCACCTAGAGAGGAACCGCCTCGTGCCCCAGGAGAGGCTGTGGCCTCACCTGCTGGGAAGCAGCTCTGCAGAGAAGGACCAGGGTCCTGGGGGACACAAGCTGACCAGCAGCCGCCAAAGTGTCCCTCTGGAAAGATGCCCAGCCACTTGCTGGGCTGCATTAGGAAGAGCATTGGCCGCGGGGCAAGGGGGGGGATCCTCCCCCTCTGCTCAGCACTGACCGGAATAGCCATACTGTGGTGGGCGACCCTCCCCCTCTGCTCAGCACTGACCGGAATAGCCATACTGTGGTGTCCCAAAGAGAAGTAAGTGGGAAAGAGGCACTGGAACAAAAGGGAAATACAACAGAGAAGCAAAACCCCACACTTTCCTCAACAGTTTGGATTTTGGGGGAAAGCTGAGACTCAGCATGTGGCTGCACCAACTCATGCAACACATTTCTTGTTAACATCTCTTGCCTCTAATTGCTCTTGCTTGGTAGGATGAGAGGAACAGCATGCAGAGCACCCAGATAATTACATATATTATGCTTTTTCTCTATTCCCATCCTACAGCTTTCTTTCTTTCCTCACTTGTCAGAGGCTTTTTTTTTTTTCCTTTGCCCTCATAAAATGTATTTATTACTTCGCTCCAGAGATCTCACACCAGCAAAAAGTAGGTGGGCTGGTACTTACGAATTAGTCTTGGCAGTGCTCCTGTGCCTCCCTAGATCTGGTAGAGTCACAACTACTTTTACAATCCTCTCATTGAGTAGGATGTAAGGAATGATGACTAAACTATGTAGATTTACTGGCAAACAATTTTTGACAGGTTTCTTTTTTCCTGACAATATCTAGCACCCGAGTATGCCCCAGCCTTTCCTGCGGCTGGCCTCAGTGTGTTCCAGCCAAGCAGGGAAAGGGGCTCATTCCACTTATTCGTGAGGACTGAAGCTCTAAGACACCGAGAGACTTGCAAAGTCAATTACAGCTAGGGAGATTAATTCTGACACCTAGTCCACCGCATTAAATACTGAGGCCTGGAGTTTCCCACTCCATCCAAATTATGCAAGTCGAAAGCTAAATAGTCTTCCATCTGCATGTATTTGCCACCCACTTGCTTCAAATTATCTTATCCAAGTCTATTTTACATTACACCTCCCTAAACATTGTCTTTGCCTACTATGCTTGGAGTTTCAATGTTGTGATATGTACCTCACACATTTGATTGTAGTGTTTTGGCTTCTCCTGTTTTGCACTTCAGTTTAAGGCTAGAAGGAAACCACAGCTACTGTTTTCGAAGGCATGTTACATGCGAGTCAAAATAATTGGAAGCATCTTAGCAGTCTGAGAAATTAAAAGACATGCATGCACACAAAAAGAGTAAAACACTAAACTCCTCTTATATAAAAAAGAGATGGCTACATGTTTTGTTCTTTTTTCCTCCTTGTCTGAATTTTTCTTCATTGGATTTATTATGGTTCATAAAATAATTCTATTATGACTTTATAAATTAATACACAGTATCTTTCATAGCTTGAAATGCCTATAGCTTAGCATTTAATTTCTCTCACAAATGCCTACATACTCAATCAATTAAGCTTTGATACGTGGATATTTCTGCTTACTGGAAATCTGGTAGCAAAGGACTCTAGGTTTTGAATGGTCTCATAAATACATATTGAATTTAATTTTTTAATACACAAAATCTATTATCCTGTTGTTTGAAGACTTTGGTAGCTGGTTCAGAGAAATATTTTCTTTAAATATTTTTGTTTTGTACAGCTAATTAGTCCATTAATCAATACACCGTAGTACAGCACAGGTTACCCCCAAACAGGTAGAAACTGATTCAACAAACTTACATTCTTCATGATTCATCTCTCTGCATTTTATTCTTCTGCCTTCAAACATTATCTTGTCTTGTCTTCCTCCCTTCTCATTCTTCAAATATACACATGAGTTTAAGCAATACAAATATTTTCTATTAAACACCAAATTTTCCTGCACTTATACACAGCGCAGTGGGCTGAAAGTACTTAAATAAATAACAGCCAGATAATCACAGACTAATAATTTGGAGTCTGTAGTAAGAATTCTTACATCCTTTCCATCTTCACATTATTTATTAAAGCTATTTATCGATATTAAAAATGTGCTGACTCTCAAACATAAGCATATTTCCAGCAGAGAGGAACAGGAATCCACAGATGTAAAATTCCTTCAACAGATGCCAAAACCTACATGAGAAATGAGCTTGCGATATTCCAGAAAAGTGCTTGGGTGCACGCTGAACTCTAAGGGTGTATTTTAACAACACCGAAGCCCCTTTTAAAGTATTTTGCTTCCTCCCAATCTCTTTTTACAGACGGCCTGCAATGGTTTAACAAGAGGTAGGACGTGTTCTGAAAACACATCCCCCCCTCTCAGCTACATCCCCTCAATCGCGAGCGCGATGCGACTCGGGGCCGGGAAGGACAGAGCCGCCTCTGTCCCCGTTTCTGCTCCTGCCGGTGGTCCCAGCGGGGCAGGGCGTCGTGGCACGGCAGCTGGAGGAGGCACGCACGATGGGCATAAGGTACCCATGTTTTTTTTCCAGCTGTCTGAGCAAGGGCAGGGGATGGATATGAGCTAACCTTGCACCCCTTAAATGAAGCAGGGGAATTAACACTGATGAAACCCTGCTGGGAGATGTGGACTCCTGTACCAGTGGCATCTCCTCTGCAGAGCATGAGGAGGCTTCCTCCAAGGCCCAACCAGCGATGACCTGGCCCCAAATTCACTAAACACTAAGGAAACCCTCACCTTGATTTCAGCAAAATAAAATCAGGTTTCAAATTTGCTTGAAAAATAATTTCAGGAAAGGAAAAAAGTAATCCCCTCAGCATTATCTCGTTGATCCTGCGGTAATCTGCAGCATTCGTACAGCTCCATGTACTATTTATTGTGCATTATTCTAGCGCAGCATTTAAATTATTCTCATTTGAATGTTTCCACAAAGCCAGCAGTTCTAGTGACAAATGTCTTAATTTTAAAAGCAAGTCTACATGGCAGGCCCTGTTTCTGCCCACCAGAGGAAGGAACTCCCCAGCTGAAGCTGTTCTCACCACAATTTGTTTGCCAGCAGCATGTTTTCCTGTTTAATCCGTGTTAACATTTTGTTCAGCGTTATCCTAACTGGCATGCATTCTATCTGATAAACATCTCCTCTTTTCCCCTCACAGAAACATTATTTATTTATGACATTATTGTTACAGACAACTAAACAGCCAAGAGGGAAACATATTTGCTTTTCCACAAATACCTGCACATGTTGTTAAACCTGAGTCATTTTTCTTATAGAAATACCTAAGCCTCAGTAAAAGGCTTCCTAGAGCATCTTTGGTATCCACCAGGCCTGAGGAAGGAGGACAGACACAGGCCACATTGCCAGATGAGCAAGGAGAACATCACCCTTTCAGGCTGGTTGGCTGATGCCTAATTAAACTTCCTCCTTCTCAGCCCTACTTGTCATGACTCTACCACTAAATGGGCTCATTAGAAGATGATTCAAACCTAGAGTTGAAACTATAGGATACCAGAGTCTACAATCTGTGTAATTTTCCCACAAGTTTGAGATTGTACTGGGGAGGGAAAGCAATGGGAAGACAGAGCAAACTTGCATTTTCTTTGATTTGTCACTGCTTTAAATTACATTTGTAAGGTTTCTGCTGGGAAACCTTGCTTAAACAACCTACGTTACCTCCCCTCCTATACCGGGTACCCGTGAGCTCAACCGTTCACCATGGGGACACTCATTTCACCCACCCGGAAAACGTCTTGTTGGGGGCAAAGCCCCGCCTGCACCGTGAGCACGGGGCTGAAATCCTGTCAGAGAGGGGCATCCCACCGCATGGTCACAGCTGGGCTGACAGAAACGACCCGTCAGCAGGGCAGAGGGGGAAATGGGTATGTTTTTCAAAAAATCTCCAACATCACTGAGTGATGTGGAAAATTTTTACATCAGCCCCTAATTAAAATTTTTGCTGCACACCACTGCTCTCGACTGCAGGTCAGGGTGCTGAGCAATGCGCTGTGCCTGCCTGATGCTCCTCTGCTAGATTAGAAGGACTGGGGATCAGCTCTTACCAAAAACCAGCAAAAAATAAAAATAAACCAATAATCAAAAAGCCTCTCTCAAACCTTACACTGGTGGCATTTCCAGGGTTGCTATTTGCGTAACCCCTCCCCCTGGGGTCACTGGGACCACTGTCTCGGAAAGGTGCCAAAGGCAGGTGAAGCTCCTCGCATGCCACACGCCAGAGGGGCTCGATATGGTGCTCTGCCTAACCTGCCGGAGCAAAAACAGCAAGAGCTGGGAGTTTTAAATCATTCCAAGAAGAATCAGTGTCAAAATCTCTTTGGCTTTAGAGGAAACTGATCGCCTAAGTTCTTTAGATGCCTTTGAAAATCCAAATTTTCATCATAATGCCCTTCTGCCTTTTCGTTTATATACATCACATGTATATACACACACACAAGTGCGTATATATGTATATAACACCCAGGCACGCACAGAGCTGCACACAGCCCCTAATCGTGCACGCCAGATTGGCCTGACATCTCGTGGCCAGAGGGAACACAGCAGGCGCGCGGGCGCGACAAGGCTGGCGTGAGCGTTTGAGCACACGCAGACCAGCTCTCGAGTAACGGGAGACACGACTGTGTCAGTGGGACAAGCTGGCATGGGGCTGTAAAGGCAGACACAGAACTGGGGAGCACAGGGCTACGGCAGACCAAAATCCTGCACCTGTCTTTAGTGCACTGGACTTCAGCTGAAAAAAAGTCACAAAACTCCCTCCAACACTTCCCAGCCAGAAAGATAAATGACTGACAAAAAGGGGTTTTGCCTGCACACGCAAGAAGGGCTGGGGAGGGGAACGGACCCCTGCTCCTCCTCCTCTCCACACTGAAGTCGGGCATGGCAACGCTTGCAAACGAAGGACAGCTGCTTACTTGGCTTCTCATCACCACACAGTTCAAGGAACAGCAACTCCCCAGTTGCCTCCCATTCACATCCTGGGGACTGCACCAAAGTGTGTTGCCAAACGTGAACACTCCCGGGACTCAAACTGCCTCAGGGGCAGCACGAGCTGCCAGCCCCGGCTTTGGGAAGGTCACACCATGAGGGACCCTAAACTGCTTAGTCAGCTCCTGCTCATGTGAAAAAGAAGTCTCTTGAGAGCCGCCAATGCTGTCACACCCTTGGAGCTTTGTGTTATTTTAATTGCTTTGGTTGCAAATGAAAGCTTTCCTCTAAGACACAGAAAGGACAGCTTTGCGAGCTGTTGCTATCTCCCTCCGAAGGCCATTAAAAGCTCATGCACCTTTATGTTTATCGGAACTCAGATTTGCAGTTGCACAGATTTTGCAGCTGGCTGGTCTTCACAACTGCTGTGTCTGGTTGTTGAAGATGCGTGGGGCTCTTTCATGAAAGATTTATGCTTTCTTGATGCACATGAAAGGTGATGTGAGGTTGGAACATGCTGGTAGGAGCACGGCAGTTAACAGCTGGCAAGAGCTTGCCCACACACTAACAGTGTGGCAGAGGGATGCTCTGCCACTGGGATCTCGGGACATGCCACCCAACCACCCAGGTTTGCCAAGAGGTGGAGAATCTCGCCGCAAGAACGAGGGTGGTGGGCAGCACACGGGTCTCTTGAGGTCTTCAGGAGCTGCTGTACCTAAGGCTGCTCCTCCCCCTTGCCCAGAGAATTAGCGGTAAGCCCTCTTACTATGTGGCTCACAACACCTGTATGAGAAACACTGACAGCAAAATTAACAAATATGGGCATCTGGATTTGGTATGTAAAACTCAATTTCCTGAACTTAGCTGAAGTTCTGCCACCCACTTCAATGTAGCCACAATTTTATCCTGAAAATGTCTCCAACCAAACTTTCCACCTCTGTGAGAAAGTGGCAGCCTGCCAGCACGTGAGATGTCTGCAACACCATGTACCTCAGCCCTAAAAACCTTCACCAGGGGAATGTTTCTCTTCATAGGGAAATAAAGCCTTTTATAATATATTTGCATTGTACCAGCAGGGCAGGGTAGCCTTACTCCCCTTCCACACACACAGATGCCGCACACTCCCCCCTGCTCTTATTTAGCAGTGAAAACCCTTTAGCCTGTTTTACCTGTACTGACAGAAACAGCTATGCCACAGGATTCCCAAACGCACCGGAGCACTCCAGTCTGGCCACCAGGTCCACTCGTTTATGGTGGCCCTGAACACCTTTGGTGCTTAAGAGGGTCAAGGGAAAGCTAATATAGCATGAGCAGGGCAAAGGGCATCTTACAGAAGCTGGAATAGTGCAAAAATAATTGTCTGTGGTCCCCTCCTCGCAGTAATCAGGAAGCTTTGCCATCACAAGCACTTAGGGGGAATCCACTGCAATCAAGTGCTTCCCCATCCCAGCAAGCTCATTTCAGTTGCTATTATAAACACAAACATAAAAAGATTTCTTCAATGAACCCAGGAGATAGCAGATGTTAATTACAATGAAATGGTATCAAAGCCAAACTGGCACTTGTTTTGGTTTGGTTTTGCATGATTAGTTAGGCAGTGTTCCCGAACAGCATAAACTGCAGGCTATGCAAACCCTGACCACTTGACAAAGATATATGTCGATTTGCCCATCCTATACAACCAAATGTCACCTACCTAGTTATTAGCAATTGCCCTTAAGCTAATGCATCATATGTCTTTTTGACAAGAGAAATGGCTAGGTTCTGACAGAGAATAATAGTCACCTCAATTGAAAATGTTAAAATATAACTGAAATCAAACATGAAATTATTAGTGAAAAATGTAGGGAAGCGGAGAGGTACGTAACTTCTCTGCAACATCGGTGCCTGGGCTGACCCGAATTTAGCTGTAGGCAGCACAGGAGTGTGTGCACGTGGTATTTCAAGTGCTCTGAGGTGCCCCAGTGCCCAAGGAGGGCTAACTCTGAAGAGGACTGTAGTCTGGGGCAGTTTGCTCCACTCTAGCGCTCAGCAGCCTGATTCTTCCCAGTCTCACACCAATTCTGAATTGCCAGGCTCCCGAAAACGCTGAATACTGGGTACCAAAGCAAGGAATGAGGCCACGTCGCCCAGCAGCAGCTGCCGTGCTCCTCCAGCACAGCCTTCGCAGCAAGGGACAAGGCAGGGGGAGCGCGCGCCGGTCGCGGGCCCCAGGCCGACTCCTGCTGTACGCCACCGGCTCGCTTTCTGCAGCGGAAATTAAGTTGTCTAAGTATTCTAATCAATTACTTCTTGATTTACTGCCTTCCGTGGCATTTTCCTCTTTCATTTATTGGTACGCTCAAGTTGCATTTCCTAAGGGGACACAGCATGCTAGAATTTTATGGCAAAGAACATACCATTCTTTTTAAAAGTTTTTCTCCTTCCAGCACAAGCCTAGGCTGTACCCCGCAGGGTGCCCCTGACCTCGGCTCTTCTTTTTGCCATCCTCACAGTGATATCTGCCTCTTTGGCCAGCAGCTTTTCCCACCACTGCAAGGATCAGAATATTGATCAAAAGCTCTCCCTCACTCCCGTCTCCACAGGGCAGCACTAACGAATGTGGACAGCTGTCTGCATGCACATACAGCAGAGCTCTGTTTGATATCTTACATTCAAATGCACAAAGGTTGCAGTCCTTGTCTCCCTCTGAAGAGGGATGTAAATCCTGAGTGGACTCTACAATCCAGAATCGGGGGTATTTCTTTTTATTCCGGCTGCTAACAATTGCCAAGCATATGGGAGATCATGTCAGCAGATCCCTGTGCCAGCTGTGGGGCAAACTGATGGTGAAAATAGCATTAGAGCAGCTCTACACAACGTGCGACTAACTTACACATATTCCTTGCATTTGGCTAGTGCTTGTTTTGCAGCAGGTGGAAATTCCAGTGTTCTCCTAAAACTTATCCTTCTCCATTTTACCCAGTCCCCCACACACACTGTTGTTCAGGTCCACTGTGATTGTTACTCATTCAAATACATAATTTTCCACACACGCAAAACCCTTCTCACACCCTTCATAAACATTACGTTTTTCTTAAGTAACAGAATCCTCTAATTCCCCAAAGTACCCATTTCCAACATGATTAGGAAGAGTCTTAAAAAAAAGAAAAAAAAATCCTCAACACTCACTTTGAGGATACTAATCTTTTTGCTACAAGTATTTAGCATTCCCAGGTAATAAAATATTAAAAAGTATATCCTTAAATCCAAGTGTAATGGTACTTCTTCTGAAAGTACCTGAGACAAGCGTGTGAAGGCCTGCACAATACTAGTCATTCACAAGGCCAGAGAGACTGGGGGGGGGATTCTCTGAAATTTAATTAACCTGGGAGAATCAATAAAACCATTTGTTTGGTTCAAGCACCTGTTCTTAGGTGATAATATCTTCATGCTACTCTTGTTTAGATATATTAGAAAGGGAAGGGGAAAGAAGAGGGGGAAACAGAAGTGTGATAAACACGATTACCTCCCATTCGGGCACCTGGCTGCTACACAGTCTGATCTCTATACTTACAAAAATTCTTGTTTGATTGTACAGAATTTGTACAGAATTTAAAGTAAGTCTTTATGAAAACACTTACCTAGCTGCCACTGAAGATGAGGCCCCTGTGCATTATGCTTTAACCTCGTCTTTCATGTGTGTGCTACAAAGATGCTAATATGTTCCTCTCTAGGTACTGAAGATCAGTTGACCCGAGATGCATCTGGAATATAATTTTCTGGACAGTTCTTTTATCTGATTGCCAGAAAACTATGACCTATTCGGAGACATGTCCTGAGGCACCGTCACTGCTAGAACTCACGCAGCTGAATAGCTCTGAGGACCACACATCCTGATGAATCCGTACGGCTCCAGCTTGCATCAGTCGCTGCCCTTGTGACAAGTGAAGGTGCACGCGACAGCTGAACTTTTCCGCCCTGGTCAAGTTTGAGCTTTTCCCAAGCTTGCTGGCTGCCCTCCACAGCCCCAGCGCCTGCGCTTCACATGCCTTTTCCTCCTCAGAGGCTGAAAACAAAAATGCAATATGATTCAAGTGGTCTGGACAGGCATTATCAACAAAACGTAACAGTGAACTTTACTATACTGAAAGTAACCTAATACATTTAAAGGACATCTCCACTTGTTTTTTTTCTCCCGGCCTTCATAACGGGCTACTGTGTTGCATAGCTACAGGGAGGGGGAAAAAAAAAAAAAAAGCCACACTAACCTAAATAGGAAAACAGTGCAAAAAAAATTTGAAACAATGCAAAAATCACTGAGTTCCATTCTCAACCAAATGAGAAAATGGGTGTTCAGTTTCCTCACACAAGAAACTTCTCCCTTTCTGCCTCCTGGAAACCATAGTCAGGGTGTAATAATGAGAAAGTGCTGCTACTGAATCAGCGCTCTGCTGATTTTAGTTTGGGCTCTGCTTTTATAAATACAGTCATTACAGAACATTAATCTATATGCCACAAAAGTAAATGAAAAATACAGTACCTAAAATAAATACTTATTTCCCAGAACAGAGAAAATTTTGATCATATTGGAAGTGTATGTTTTGCCCAATCTGATACCACCTGTATTCCATAGTGGTTTTTTATATTTTATATATATGCCATGAAGTGTTATTGCACTAAAAAAACGTTCCTGGCTACCTTAAAAGGTACTTTTAGGGTATGGACCAGTCATCAACAAGTTAAAATTATTGCTCTACTAGGCATTTTTCACATGGACTATATGGAAAGAGCAGTTAAATGCTTCTTGCACTGGTGAGTATAATAATAAGAAACGACTGCCCAAGGCAAGGTGCTTCTCGCGAAAGCTTAACGCAAGCTGGCAGAAGGTCTCTCCGGGCACTGCTTCCTGAAACAGGGATGAGGGATTGACTGGGGCTCTTCATTTGTGTGTTTAAAGGAGAAAGGCAGAAAGAAATACAGGAAGGCAAGAGAAACTAGGAGAGCAATACAGGCATAGAAGGGAGCCAAACAGCCAGAAAGAAGTTACTTTTGAATATAATACTCACCAGAAAGAAGAAATATGAATTTCCAGAAAGGAAATTGATTCTTGGCCTGACAAATAGAAATTTGTGTGTACTCTTTGCAAGTATAATGTCTATACCAAGGAAATGCATGTTTTTTTCCCCAAAATTCTTCTCTCCAAAGTAGCTGGGGGAGACTTCCCAACTTCCCAACTGTTAGCTAATCACACAGACCAAAAAGAAATGAATATTCTGGATGCAGCTCAAGCACATACTATGTAAGGCAATCTTATCACACAGCTATAGCAGCTAGATTTTAACAGATTACATAAACTATAACAAGTTAATACGATAGTACAGCAGCACCCCAATACCAGAGTCTTGCCAACCCTCCAGCGGCAGGATGGAGTTGTGCATCTTGTTCCAAAGCCACCCTGATGAGACTGACAGCCTCTATATCAAAACTCAGGTTAATGTATAATAAACTACATATACGCTCCAGTCACTCAAGAAAACAGTTCTGGGGTTTGAATCCGGTTCTGTTTTGTGACTTTTGCGACTGGCCAAGCTCCAGGGACACGTGAAAGCACAAACACTGCCCCACGGAACACCCCTTGTTCTGCGGGCACGTTCCCACAACACAGGTTAATCGTTGCCGTCTCCTGCAGCCCCACATCCCACAGTCTATTAATGATTATTTAATGCCTCTAGACTACTACATGCTCAGATGAATTCTACTACTAATTCAAACTGTTCTTCCAGTTACACTCAAATAAAGCTTTTTGCTCTTCATTTTTCCTCATGAAGGGGAAGAAAGTTAAAATACCTATTTTTCTGTGTCTTACTGACTAGATGTGTATTATTAGGACTACAGCTGTATTCTATGCTTGCTGGGTCATTTTAGTGTAACTAAAAAAATACTCATGAGAACTGCAAAAATGACTCAATTCCACTGTGTCTAGCAGAAAGGCTACTGCAGGTCTGTACACAAATACAGAACTCGGAGAAAGGATGATTCCCAAAGGCTCACACTGTGATCTGGTACTCATCTAGAAAAAGTCAAGCAAGAAAAAGAGGTGTTCTCACATCATGCAAGATTAATCAAAGCGCTAGTATTCATTTCATCATATAAGATTAAAAAAAATCATGCTGATAGCCGCTTCACCCCTCTCAAATTTTAAGACCAGGATGCACCTCTTAAGGTCTGCAGAACCTTTACAAACTCTACACAAGAACAAAAACTCTTCCAGATTTACAAAAATGCATTTTTTGCTCTTTTGCAGAAAGGACTGTTGAAGCAAAGGCTTCCTTCTGTCAGATCACTCACTTGGCACTTGCTTGGGACTGATGAGCAAGACAAGGTACTTGGGAGACTTTCTTGTCAACCTTTCCAGGACCGATGTACAGCTAATACAGACCTTTATTTTGACAACACAAAATATATTGAAGTAACAATATGTTGCATCAAAAGTGTGCATATCATCTGTAATAATAGTGCTGTTTAGCTGAGACCCCCCTTATGAACCAGCTCCTCAGACTGTCGTTGCACACCATGTTTACGCTGTTGATAGAGCTAAATATAATTCAGTTGCTCCAGAAAATGCTTTAATTTGTGAAAATTCAAACACTTTGCTTATTTAGCAGTCTGCCAGCTCTATGCTGGATGTTCACCTTATTACCTTTTGGACCTCTTTTCCACTCCATATTGGTATAATATTTCTGCAAGTTTTTGGCAAAGACCAACAGTTGATTGAAGCTCTCTTCAGCTGAAAGGCAATTACAGAAAAGTAGTACAGTGGGAGCTCCAGGGAGCACATGGTACACATCTTGGGCAGCTTTAACTATATATAAAGCATCTATGACACATTTAGCTAACCTTATCTTAAAAACCTCTGGTGATAGAGAATCCACAATTCCCCTAGATATTTTTTTCCCACTTAGGTAACTTCAACAATTTTCCCTGAAGGCTACCCTAAATCTCTTTGCTGCAGTTTAGGCTTTTTTTGTTTGTTTGTTTTCCCCTCCTCCCCTCTGGTATTATTTTCAGTGACTGGGGAGAAGTTTAATCTCCTTAATCTACCTGAAACTTTTCACATATTTGAACACCTCTCTTACCCCCTCTGCCCTCGACTATGACTGGGTTCAGACACCTTCCAGTTGCCCAATCCTTCCTCATGGACCTCTTTAGGAGTCTTTACTGTTAGCTGCAATTTCTACCAAGTGTAGGGCCCAAAACATGGCAAAGTTTTCCAGCTGGTGACTTACCAGCACAGAGGTAAAGGATTATTTCTGCATTTTATAGTGATGATTGCACTGCACATGGTCCTCTGTTACTCTCTCCCCTTTTCTATCACAGCACTGCTGCTCCACCAGTCTGAACTGGCATAGACAATTCCTTCCACCTGCAAATATAATCTCAGATGTCTTACTTATGGTTTTTTCCCCTAGATCACTGTTTTAATTGGCCAAAAACAGTGTAAGTTACAGTCTATCCTCCAGGCTGTTCACAGTCTGTGCTTGCATGGCATCATTTGATAATTTGATAAGCATATTTTCTAGCCACAGAAAGGTACTACTGGTTTGCGGACAATTTGCTTCTTAGGGGGAATATGTAAAATGGACATCTAGCAATCATTTAACCATGCCCAAATGATAGGATTCAATTAGAGAGTATCTGACAGCTTAAAAACTCTAGACCAGACGGAAACATTCACTTGTTCCTACCACCTACAGAGGTCCAAAGCCCCAGGGGAGCTGCCCAGCCCTGGACACGCTGTCTAAAAACTGTCTGAGACCATCCAAGATTTGCCAGCAAAATTTGTGCAAGCTGCGCATCAGGGCTTCTCAGAAGCTCGCTTTTCTTTTTTCCCCAAAAACCATGAAAATCCTTAAGCTAAGAGGCAAATAACAATACTGATAGATAATATTCTCTATAGACATCCTTTTTCCTACCTGTGTGTTTGCTATCATGCCTCAAAAGATAGTAAGGACTAAGGCTTTTGCTGCACATGCTCTTATTAGGTATCACACAATCCTGAGGAGCAGTGAGGAGGCTCTAGTGACAGGCAGACTGAGCCTGTGTCCCCCTGTCCAGGAAAGGCAGGAAAAATGGTGTACACTCCCAGAGCATAAGCCAAAATGTTACCAAGACTGAAAAGCAGTACCTGGGTTTTGCTTGGATTGCTGGGGCTTGATTTTCCACTGCTCACTATCTGAGAAAAAGTCACAATGACATACTTACTGAGTAATCAGCACTTCAATCTCACAATTCCTATCTCCACCTGATCTCACTGAATATATTTATCCTGCTACATAATTGCAAAAATAATAAATCTCTCTTGTAAATAAAGTATGAATATTAAAAATAGCTATTGCATCCTCTACCTAGAAGTGTCCTTGGGAAATGAGGGAGGGTAATGAAAGCCCTACCTCTCCCCTCAACAAGAACAGGGAATATTAATACCTCTGCACCCCCAAAAAGGGAATCATTGCATTTATGACTGCACTTTTTTTTTTTTTTTTTTCCTCCCTCTACCAAAGCCTCATCAATATACTTCTGAGACAATACATCTTTGGGACTGGGCACCTGGGCATGTTGACTTACACCACACCACTGAATTATATAACAATCTTTCTGATAAAAAAAAAAAAAAGACAAATAGCAAGTGAGAACAAGCCTCCCTTTCAGAGCACACCATGTTCGAGAGCTCCTTCAGCCTCGGCATTAAAATCAGATGACCGAGTCACACCCAGAACACTGCAGAACAGCCAGTTCCCGGGAGCTTAATCTTTGATCCCACAAAGACAAAGCAGGCAAATTTAAGGGAGCTATATAGAGAGATGCACCAAATGCAGAGCATGAAACCCTCCTTTGTTCCCAGTGCTCACGAGAAGGGTCAAGGGACCTCCCTGGAAGCGGGAGAACCAGGCACGGGCACCGCACTGTGGCTACTCAGCCCCAACTTTAGCGAGTTACTGCGTGGCCACAGTAAAGCAGGTGAGAAGATGCCACGATTTCTGAGTATCAACACCTCTCCCCTGCTGCCTGGGGAGGACTCATCCCCCCTGCAGTCTGCACTGAGATGCCATCGAGGCTTACAGTTATTCTGAATAGAAATCACAGCTGATAACCTGCTTTTAACAGCAGATTCTAATAATCTTTCAGCAAAATTTTGCAGTTTCTCTGAGGCAGAAGTAGGTGTTTCTCTCTGTTATTTTAAATCAAAAGTTTCTGTGTACCCTCCCCTTAAAGCTACTCAGAATCTTTCTCAAGCAGCGATGAGGCAAATGCACAGGAAAGAAGAGAGAAAGCTCCAGGCAAACTACTGTGCTCCGATGTTTCTCAACTGATGATCATTCTGTGATAGCAACTTTAAACAGCACTCAATGAAAATAAAAATACACTCAAGATTCAGAAAGGGAAATAACTGGGAAAAAGGCAAAAAAGAAGAAAAAAAAAAAAAGTGTTCGTACATGACCTAGCAACTTAGCAGAGTGAGGTGCTCCTGGCACACTATACACTATAAATACCCAACAGCTACTGGGATATCAACTATAAAATTCCTCAGCCTTATGAATGGATTATAATTAAAATTGCAGGAACAATATAGCATCTCTGAAGAAAATTTTAAACTGCCTTGAAACAGCAGTTAAAAAATAAAAGAGATTTTACAGTGTTCTTGAGTAGTGCTGGGCCAGGGTCCTTAAACCATCTACCTGCATTGGCAAAGGTTTCCTATGCAGAAGCATTAAAGGATTTCTGTTTTCAACTCATGCTATCATTAGGCATTTGGCATCTTGTGCAACAGTTTAGAACATGTTATCACACACCAGGTTGTTTCTGACACAAATGGTACAATAGCAACTTTTTACTCCCTGTTCTCTGATATTCTCTATTCCCGTTCTTCCTAACACCGCATTTTACCCTGGCAGCATTAACATAAACAGAAGCTCTGAAAGAAGCCAAACAGCCTCTTGGCTCCTGGCAAACAGCCACCTCCCAACCTGCCATTTGTCAGAGCTAGGACTTCGCTTAAGGTCAGACTGCAACATTTTCAAATGAACTCACAGAGTTTCCGAAAAGGACATTACAAAACAAAAAACCATAACCCCTGCCACAGACACACACATAGACATGCAGAAAGTCAACAACAACTCAGAATGTTTCAGGAGGCTTATTAAATAAAATGCAACA
Organism: Tinamus guttatus; assembly: GCF_000705375.1. The sequence goes on from NW_010576743.1 coordinate 201,315, forward strand.
TTATGACCATACACGCATCCTTAAAACGCTGATCAGGAATTATAAAACTAAATTAGAAATTCCAATCTCATTTGCTATAAAACCAAATGGCTCTTTGTTCTTGCAAAGGAAGTTGCTAAGATAAGGCAACGAATCACCCCACTGCACCCAGTTTCTGAGGCTTAATCTTTTTAGATTTGTGTTTTCTAATTTTATATGCCCATACAGTTGAGCATTTTATGAAAAAGTACACATCATTAACATCTATGATCTCATCCCCCAGCTTGATGAAGTCAAAACGCCTCCAAATTGCACTTCTAGAATGGGCTCCTAGGTGAGAGCTAAAATACCACAACACAATTCAAGAAAAGCTGCCGAATTTCTCTTAAAATGAATAGATTGAAAGTTTCAAGACCGGGCACCAGTGATGACCCCGACTGAACGTGAGGAAAACAGGCACGACTGTTTATGCACCATGGATGATGGACACGCAGCATCTTCAGGGCTCACCTGTCCCTTTCCCTTTAGTCTTGCCTTGCAACATGACTCTCATTGTGGGACTGAAAAGGTTAGACATGTGCCACAGCACTGGACACAAGTAGGGCTGCTCAACTCAGTACTGCAAATTAAATTAAAGCTTGCAAGTATTGCTGCTCGAAGGGGAGCAGCAGGGCTCTCAGAAAATAACAGAGAGAACTGCAGATGAAATAGTGACATGAGGCTCTGGGCAGCCTGGTGCAGCAGGGGAGACTTCATTTACTGTAGCATTGATACGGTACGTAAAACAGTGTACAGGAGAGCATATATTCCATTTGCAGCTGCAGCTCTTTTTCAAAGTATTGGTTGTTCTGACAACAGGCAGGACAAGCAATTTCTGCATGGAATATCAGTCAGTGGACAAAGCTCGGTTCTGAAATTGGGTATTTTGCACAAACTCTACTTTTTTTTGTTGTTTGTTTATTTAGCCAGCATCGCTTTCTTACCTTTATGAACCAGTCAACCCTTGAGAATCGACCTTTCCGTCTCCTTCAGCAAGTGCCTCGTGTTTGCCTGCGAGGCAGAGCAGAAAGGTAACCTGCTTGGCCTAATTGTCATTGCTGAAGTGACATTTTTTTTCAAGCTGAGGTTTTCAAATAAGCATCTAAACCCTAGGACCCAAACACAAGCGTCTCTTGCACCCTAATTATGGTGTTTTCTCAGCTTCTCACCCATCACAGGACACGCACCTCTTCTCACACGTAAGAGGATGGAAAATGCCTGTGACCGAGTGTGATATTGTTAACAAGAGAATTTAATTGGGTAACATTTTTGCATCTCCTCTTAGGTGTAACTCCTGGTTATGTGATATGTTCACGGGTGACAGCAAAATTATGCCTTACATCTGTAAAGACGTGTCAATGCCTCATTAAGTTTAATGATTATCTGTTAAAAGGGTGGTTCCAGAAGAAAAGATTTGCTACTGAAAAACAGAAGTGATGCAAGAAAACACCACTGAAGTTCTACCATCACTGACCTTGCTGAATTCATTTAACCTGCCCAGATATATTTTAACAAACCTATTAAAGGTTTTATTACATAAAAAAATGCATGAATTGGTTATACCACAAGAAGGGAAGTACCCCACAAAATCCAGCAGAGACTGTTTTCAGAGTGGAGCTCAATTCAACCTTAACTTGTATGTTAAATCAATATAAACATAAATATATATATATATATATATCTGCAGGCAGAGGGAAAGCAGGAGGTGGGAGAGGAAGTATATAGCCATGAAACATGACATTTTTTTTCCCCAAAAGCTTCTGTTCAATCAAAACCTGCAAGGATCTTCAACAGATTGAAAGTCAATAGGATATGAACCTGATTCAAGTATCATTTATAGCAGGGAGAACAAAACAGCAGCCGCAGCAACATTTTCCTGGATGTGGATATCTAGGTATCTTAAGATATCTAACAATAAAAAGGCTCTCATGAAAACCTGTACGGTCCCATTTACAATGACAGTGACAGCTCAGTCTTCAGTTAAACAAGGTTTACACAAATGTGGAAAAACAAAACTTCATCAGGTCACACTCACAGTGAGAAGGTGCTTAGAAAAACAAAGCAGAACCTTCACACTAGCCAAAAACACATTTCGACACACGCTATTAAACAAAAAAGTAACCAGTTTATTTAACATATTTACATAATATTACAAATTTAAGTACTTTAACTCCATCATCACATGACAATAAAACCTCCATACAGCAAAAGCAGCACATGAAAGAGACACTCCAGAATATTTAGTAAATCTTTGGTACTCAAAACATAGTTCAAGATGCAGCATTAACTCAACCAACGTAGGGCCCAAAGCACAGAGCACGACGTGGAGCTTCACCATGGTTAGCCAGGGTCTCATTCTTCCCCAAGGCCGATTGCTGCATTCAGGAATTGCTCAACAGCTTTAGGATGACTCTGAAAACAACTGAGGCATTTCTTAGTTTGTACTGAATTAACCTGCTTCCTCTAAGATCTAGCAAAGCACCAAACACTTCACAGACCTAAAGCCTAAGCCTCTAGCCCTTAAGCAAGCCAAACTGAGAGAATCAACTTTGCCTGCTAAAGGAGATAGGATCAGGCCCACAAAAGCCAATCAGACTGTGGCAGAGAGTGATTAGAGACAGCATCCCCCAGGCCACGCTGCTGTACAGACCATTTACAAAATGTGTTTTATGCATAATCTGCATATTTACAAATGCTCTGAACTGTTCTGTCAAGTAACATGCTCAACACAACCCCAATTTACATCATTTTGAGGTAAATTCTTGAACCATTAGAGCATCAGCAGGGTTTCACTTGCAAGGCGAAGTGGGGGTGGAAACAGCAGTGCTAACTCGTGCGCACAAATGGCAAGATACCCATGTGAAAGGGAGACAGGGAACAGCAACAGACGACATGGAATAGGATGAATTTGCTTTCTTGGTTGGTCACATTCAAGGAGGAAAACATTAGCCTAGAGGGAAAAGGCAGCTAGGAGCTTTTTAGTTTCTCACAAGTTTAAGCTGATTTACAAAACCCCTAAATATTAGAACCTGCATGTCTGCAGACATCACCCACAGCTATTTTAGCTCACAACCACAGCAGTTTTGACACTATGTATGTATTAAAAGTCTGGCTCACCAAAACAGGGAAACCACTTTTGAGCCCTGCTGATTTCAAGCTAGCTAACTTGGACACACATTTTAAAGTGGGAATTTGGACTGCAGGGATTGCAGGGTCCTAAGCCTGCAATAAGACCACTCATTGCATTTCCACTCACGTCCCTGGGAAAGAGAGAGGAAATACAAGATAACACAACCAGCAGTGTTTTGTTGTGTAAGTGCACAAAAAGTGACAGAAACTCCTGTCTAACTAAGACAAGACAGCTGAGGATTGAAAGTTCACCCACCATAAGTTCACCCAAATCAACCGAGGACTTAAAATACAACGTTCAGTTTTACACTTGAGCAGTGACACCATCTTGCCTACAGTACTGCCTGTAACTAAAGAAGATAAGTCCTACTTTTTCTAAGACTACCTTTTACTGTTTACTTCTTTAGACTCCACAGATTTAATACATGCACAAGAACAAACAGATTTTTTTTCTTGTCTGGTCAACAACTGAATGCAGCTGCTAACTAAATTCTTACTGCAAAGTTCAGTCCTACCAACATTCACAGCCCCTCTGTGGCTGGCTGCATTAGTGCCCACTGCTACAGAACAGGACTACAATATTTATTTAATGTTGGTGCTGCTGCATTTAAAAGCACATCTTTGCATGAATATCCTCAGTTGCGCTTTCATGGTCAGCTACCCATATGGAAAAACAAACAAAACAAAACCCAACAGACACACACAAAAGCTTCGGGATGACAAAGAATCCCACAATTCCACATTGCAGATGCTCTTTCAAGCACTACCACATCACTACACCTTCTTAAAATGCTGTCTTTAAACAAATTGTCACAAAATTTAGGCCGGACCTCAAAAGAAGTTATTTAACTAATTACATATGCATGAATGCTACTCGTATTTACTACATTTACATTTCCTTCAGAATGCTTTTGTGAGCGTGGAAGTGTTTGTAAGGTGATAAGTAAGGTAGTTTGATGTTTCAAGACAAGTCTACTGACTACACGTTATGCACACTGGAACGACTGAACTGCTTTCTGCATGCAGTGATAAGGAGGAATAAGCCTTCATCTCCTTGTATCATCACAGATGTTAGCTGCAAGAAAGAGGTTTATTAAACATTCAGCAATAGCTAGTATCCACGGTGTACTAACAATGTGAAATGAAAAGGAGCAGAAAGGAATTCATTTTCCAGAGATCTGGGAAGGCGAGGGCTGGACTTTGTACCGAACCCCAGTGATGACAAACTGGCAGGTTGTTTCTTGCACAGCTCTGGGCAAGGTAATAAACTGCGAGCACAAACTTCAGCAGAAATCCCAACATTAAGACTGGAAGATTCAGACAGACAAAAATGCTGCTGTTTGAATAGTTAATAGGACCAATAATACTTAGCAGATATTAAATTCTACAATCCCTGAAATTGATGCTCAGTAGAAGAAAGTTCTTAATTCATTCATCCTCTTCAACATAAGTTGATGGAAACCAGCCCACCTAAAGAAAGTGAAAAAGCAGAAGAAAATAATATGAGATACCCAGTTTTTCAAAGAGCCAGTTGAGGTAAAACAAGGATGGGTCTGTTTAGTAAATATAAGAATAAGATTTAAAGACAAACTTGACCGATTTGACACTGTTAGGGCAATTACCCATAATAGAAGAATAAATATAGATAATCTGGGGACTAAATACCCACTTCTCCTTAAGAAAGTAATAATAATAAAAAAATCCTCGTGCCCAAATCAGAAATCTAGGCATTGAAAAGAAAGGCAAGAAAAGAGGAATGTTTTACTGCAGGGGCAGTTAAATTTTCCACAGGCTTCAGTGAGTCTCAGGAATCCTCTTACAAAGAAAATAGTGACTGATTGTATTGCACTGCTATTGCATTGCACACAGTTAAATCCCAGTGCAGCCAACGGGATTTTTAAATAAGAGAGAGCTGGAAGGCAGAGTCCAGCAGTTTACACTTCATAAGTGATAAAGCTATCTCCATTCTCAAGTTATTGATGTGTCAAGTAAGGATTATATTAGATATACAGAGAAGCCTAGTCATATTTTTTATTGTCTTATCTATTTGCGTTGTATTTTTTACTCTGACTCCTTTATCCCTAAGTCAATTTAACACTGATGAAAGACACCCCAAACCGAACCTGGGGCGTAACGGAGCGGGCGACTGCGCACGTTTTGTGAGCCCCAGAGGCCTAAGCTGAGCCACGCCAAGGCCGTCAGGAAGACGGCTGGCTGACACCAGGCACCACTTCAGAAGCGTGACAAAGACATCCTCTGTTTTCTTCATGTGCAAAACATTCATAGGATGATTAGATTTCTTCTTTTTCCCCATCTTTCCTCAAGGCTAAAGGTCTGTTTCACTTTAAGATCACAAGTGGGCCCATGCACAAAAAAATAAAGTTCTCCAAATGGCACAAAGTGGTAAATCCAAATATATCCTGCCCTATCTACTGCAGCTGCACTTGCAGCTTTGGTTTCCAGCCTGCAGCCAATCTGCTTTCCTGCACCCTGCTCACAAAACGGGAGAGAAATAGGGCAGACCACATCCCTGCACGTCACCCCGGGGATGGCAGTCCCGGCACTGCTGCCTCGTCCATGCTAAGGAGCAGTAGGATCATGCTGAAAACCTCTATGTTTTCAGGGTCAAAACTGAAATTTTATTCCCATGCAGCCAAAGCTCTGCAAGGCTCAGAGTGCAGTGTGCAGTGACCTTGTCAAAATCCCTGCTAAACGTGTCACTGTGAGCCGCGCTGTTAGCCCTCAAGAGGAGCAGCCTTCCATAAAAGCCGCTGCAGCGTGGCCTGGCAGTGGGAGGTGTGGAAATCGCTCCAGGTTCCCCAGCTCGCCACAGGAACCCAACCAGATCCTGATATTCAGCTTGGTTATTCCCAGAGCAAGTGCATCCCAATATTGAGCCTGCTGCAGGGCTGCGCTGGGTAACGCAATGCAACCAGGAGCTGCTGAGCAGCAACGCCTGGCTCTTGTGAAACGGCGACGTGCCGCGTCTTGTGAATTTAAGAGCAAGGCCGTTGTGAACACACCCCTGCGCAAAACCCCTGTCAGCGAAGGCAGCACAAAATGAGACAGACAAAAAAAAAAAAAAAAAAACCACACATACCCTTCCATTTACTTCGCCTCGCCACCAGCCATTTGCGCTCATCTTCGTATAAATTTTTACGACGTCCCCTTTCAGTAAGGACAGTTCTCTCATGTCTCTTGCGCAGAAGTCATACCTGGCTATGGCAATGCCTATTACCTTTGGGCTTAGCACTGAAATGAAACAGAAGTTAATATTTATTAAGATTTGCTAATTGAAGGCTACTACAACAACATAAATAGCAATACTATAAAATAAAAGTGATTTCATGACAACATACACTGGCATTAACTTTATGCAAATATAAAAGCACCTGCACTAAAGAGGTCAAGCAGCTTTTTTCATAAGTCAGTGCTGTATAAGCTGGATGGATTTTATGGGATTTGTTACAGTATTTTTTATTCTCAGAAAAAATACTCAAGCTAAATATAGCATAAAGAAAATATTCCACCCCCCTCACAATTGTTGAATACAGTTGAAATTATTACACTTCTGTGCTTTATTATAAAGCTTGCTGCCAGGTACATACATCCACATATTTTACAAGTCACTAGTTTCTTTCCAAAGAAATTAATCGCATTTGCGGCTGATTTAGCTTTAAACCTCTAATGAAGAAAAACAAACAGATTAAGCTGCTGTTCTTTCAAAAACAACTTCCAAGTTAAGGATTAATTCACATCATATTGGAAGTTAACATCAGCATCAACAAAAAAACCAAAGAATTTCCACAGCAAATGTGTACATGTCCCTTTTTACAGTTAGTGTAAGTACTGCCTTATATAGAGGACTCTTTTCAGGAGTTTATTCTGTAAATCAAACAATCAAAAATAACAACCAACAGATTTGTTCAAAAATCTTGCCACATGGAGAAAAATCAGAGGACTTAAAGTGCACAAGTTTGTTTGCTTTTTCTTTCTCCTTCCTCAGGCTTCAGGGAAATGAATGTTTAACAATGTTAAGCTACATCAATCTACCCAAAAAAAAAAAAAAAAAACTACCTCCACACTTTTTACTTATAGCAAACTCAAGATGGTTGTTAACTGTGTTGCAGAATATCCGAAACCACAAGAGAAACCCTACATGCTTCCAAGGGGAGGAACATGGGCACAGAACACCTAAGAGATTTAGGCCTGTAGCTTGAACAGTTTAGAAAGAAAACCTAAACTCCCATAGGGCATTTTAAAAAGTGGGCAAAGCACTCCATTTTGGAACATTTACTTTCAACCAGTGCAAGTTGTTTTTGTGGCCATTTTTCTGTACAAGTCACTACAGGCAAAACGGACCAGCACAAGGTAGTTTCCTACCAAAATAATTTTGGAAGAATTTGCAATATGGTCATGAGGGAAAATTTAACATGATGCACAGAAAATCAACATCATCTTCTGAACCATTAACCAATTTCTTAAAGCTTTCCAATCATCGTTAGGAAGTATAATTAAGAGTCTAGCTTTATTTATGCCTTCAGTAATTGATCAGTAGAGGTTTATAACAAGTTGCCACCTTTGATTTAGTCAGGAACCCAAACCAGGGCATATGAACTAAAAGAACTTGACAGTTCTAACTGCTTGTATTTATGGTGTCTTCTGGCCTCATCCAGGACACTGAGGGCACATTTGGCAGAAACAGAAGCTTGTGCGTAACAGCTTTCACTATATAAAAACATTATATATTCATTTTAACTTAGAGAAATATTTAACATGATTTCTATATTCTGTTCAAATAATTATTACAACCAGGGCAAAAAATGAAACATCTGAAAGGCATCCCTATGTTTTAAAAAGGGATTACATCTTTTCACCATATCATTCTAGTTGAGTCCAACATTTCAGACTGTGTATTCAGAGCATACTTATATCAGCTACTTAATACAAGATGTAAATATGCCATCTAAAGGAGAATCAGCATCTCAGCTTATTGCTGTTGTTCACAACACAGAGAAGCTGCAAAGCCTAGGCAAGCGGTTACATACATTAAAGTCCAAACATGCTTCCTCCTCCCCAAGTCAAACACAGTCACTATTGACTTAGATGCTGACATAAGTATTATGTCTGATATCTTATCAGGATTTTGGCAATCAATTTTCAGGGAAATTTGCTCCAGACAGAAGCCAAAGGACAGAAATACACACATCGGCCATGGGGCAAAGTCCAACAAATGGGAGAAAAGATGGAAGGAAAGACCTAGAGAGGACCAAAAAACAAAACAAAACAAACAAACAAAAACACCCCCATGGAAGAATAAGAGGAAGGACACTGAGGAAAGAGAGGGTAGAAAAGGAATAGGGGCAGATTTGGTGGGGGTAGAGGGAAGACTTCTCTTTCTTTAATAAAAATGGTACACAAATGATGGAAATATATAATAAGAAACAAGATAAGTGAGGGAGGCCAGGAAAGGGAAACCAGTGCTAATTTAGGCAAGATGATAACCCCATGTTTCTGGGTTCCCATAATTACAAAAGCACCTTTAAGAGAGATCTTCAGCCCTGAAGCTCCAGGGTCAATGTACCTTGGGGAAAGCAGCCTGCGTGAGGACCCCATGCCAGCAAGATGGGCAAGAAAAAATGGAAAATGAAGCAGGCAGAAATGGTAGCCACAGGGAGAGTGAGGAGCAGAGACACAAGGGAGTAGCAGTAGAGACAGGCGGGGAAAAAAGAGCTCAACAAGAGAACATGAATGCGAACTAAAAGAAAAAAAATAGAATTACTAAGAGAGGAAGCAGTAGTAAATGAATCTCTGAATTAGGAAGGAAGGAAGGATTGGGAGGATGAATAAGAAATAGAAAAGTCCGAGACCACTGAATAAAAGCTATGCAGGTAAACTGAAAAATCCTTTTCCTTTTAGCCAGGCCCTCCCTTTGGCACGCAGCAGGGAAAGCAGAGGGCAGGCACTGCGGGCAACCCGCCTCATCCCAGCGGGGAAGAGCTGCTCAGCAGCAACAGGGCCTGTCGGCTCCAACGGAACTTGACTACGAGCTCAGGCCAACCATGAGGCAACGGGGGTGCGATGAGGGGAGCTCCAGGGGCTCCCAGCAGACTGACCCCGCTCACATTCCTGCCTGTGCCAAGTTCCCTGTGGGTCACTGCATCGTTAACACAACCTGTGAGCAGCTATTCCTCTCTCCTTGTGGCAAAGCCTCCCAGGAACTCTGCAGCCATATCCCCTAGGGGCCCTTCTTGGTATTCGGGCTCCTCGAAGCAGCTCACGTTTCCTGGCAGGGTTTATGGAACCCCCAGTCCCACCACACAGCAGGGGCAGTGCTCGCTGCGCTGTCGTAGCCCTTCCTCCTGCCATGCCAGCTTCCCCATCCGCAGAGCTCAGCCAGCATGGAAGACGCTTTTGAAAAGACACTTACAATAAATAACAAGTAATTGTTGCATAGTAATGTAAGCAAGTTCTCAAATACTTTAAAAAGATATGGTTTTACTACCAACACCTATCGAAATGGGAAATCCCTTTAAGCCTGATAAAATTGAATTTAGAACAACTAGCCAACACCTTCATTTACTATTTTGTACTTTTTATATGGAAAATCTATGCAGCACATTGTGACATACAAGATACTACGTCTTATTACAGTTACTTAGAAGTTTTCTGATAAAGCACTCGGCCCAGGACTCCCGCTCAGCACCAATAGACGAGACGCACCAAGGTGACAGGAGTGACTGCTGTTCCCCCCGTCTCACAGCAGGTCCTCCTGGCGTTCCCCTTCCTGTGGGCAAGGTCCTTTGGGCTCACCTCTTTGAGGACTGCATCTCCATAACCCCCATAACTCCCATCTGGTCCACTAATTTAGACTAGCAATGCTGCTACTTCAAGCATTTTTAAGCAGTCCTTCGTTTAAAATGTTTGCATTTATTAAAGCCAGAAAAGATTAAAGGAGAATAAAGAACGCAACACGGGTACAGTTGGAAAACAGATGAGTAAAATTAACTGGCAATGTTAATGCAGAATTTAAAGAAAACATTTGCTACAAAATACAAGCAACTATATTCTAAGATGCTGCTGCAGTACGGTTTGCTAGAGGGATGGGACGAATACATCAGTTATCTATAAGCAGTGCAATTTCCAGGTTTGTATATTTATACAACTACATTAAAATATAATGCTGCTCATAGGCATCATGACTGGATAGCAAATTAAAGGCTGACCGATCCTTGACTGAATCTTGCACAACTGCAGATTTGTGCTCCAGCTGCCCAAGCTCTCCTTTTTGTAGCGTACACTTTTCAGAAGTTTAGGAAGCATTTGGTTTTTGTTACACTGCAAGAATAGTAACTCTCCACATCAGGCTACCTGGTCATGTCATCTAATTACTCAGGTTTTAGTCAGACAAGAACTGAAAAAATAGATTCGTCCCTTCCCTAGCTTGCTACACACAGAAACAAACAAATTTAGAAGAAATATAAAAGCAGAAAAGCAGTACCTGACCAGAAAGGAGTGGATGAAGGGGGAACAAAGCTGTAGTCTGGAGGAGTTACAAAAGAAAACCCACAGAACAAAGAAGAAGGGGCTTAGAGAAAGAAAAGAGAAAAAGAGAGAAGCAGAACAACATTGAAATATTGGCACAAGATTTAAATAATAGTCTTTAAACTATGTAATTCATTGGTAATAAGGAAACTAAGGTTCCCCACTAAGGATGTCTGGAAGGAAATTGACTGTAATAACTAGAAAATTTGGATCTATGATTTAATTTTTAACAATTGCATTTTTTTTAAAGAGTAAAATAGAAAGAAAGCACCCATTTAGGGATTCAGAGAAACAAATTAAAACTGCAGGGTCTTAGTAAATATAACAGTTTTTTCTTTTTTAATTTTGCGTGCCCCACTTAGAAAGCAGGAACAAAAACACAAAGACACACAGGAACTCCCATGCACATAGGAATCCTCTGGAGCTCAGGAGGACTCACCACATGCCCTCAGTTAGGAAGATCCTCTAAGTAACAACTGAGTTGGAGTCTCACAACACGCACAGAAAGATGCTCGTAGTGGGCCCAGATAAAAAAGCAGGAATTCCACAGCTGAACCACATCCCCTAAGGACACACTTCTCATCTTTGCAGTTTTCATGGACATGAGGGAAAAGCCGTAAACAACAAAATGGCACAAGTTTGGCCCCGGCAGAACCACACACACCGCAGCCTCTGCGGCCGCATTCTCAGGCGAAGGGTTAGGTGTGTGTTGGCTCTACTGTCCACAAACCTATGGAGCCAGCCTGTCTTTAAAGGCAAAAATAGACATCAAATGGACTTCATTAGAAATGACACGGTTTCAAATGGAAGCACGGTCTGTCCATTTGTTTTCAGATTTTGTCATTATTTTCACAAAGGAATAAAGGTACAATATAATATATAAAATCTAGTAATTCTGGGTGGTCTTTGTTCTTGGCTGTGCACACGGGAAGTTATCCAGCCCCAGTTCAACTAAGGATCATCTGCCCTCTAAATGAGGCCCAAAAGATAAGATCCAAAATACCTATCTATTATTGAAGACCAGCGTTCTTTAATAAAAAAAAGATGCAGCAGGGTTATATCCATCACATAAAGCTGCTCCCCTGAATTTATTATTGTGACTGCACATGAAACAAAACCATTTTGCTTCATTTTTTTTCCCAGGAACAGAGACTAGAGTTACTTTATGCAAAGAATAAGCTCAGACTCAATTTTACCTGAGTGAGAAAACATGCATTTATGACAATGAAACAGTGAGCACAAATAAAACAAACAGGACTAGTATCATGTTTGCACACATGAAAGCTGTGGTTGATTTGTTTTGAGAGCCCTTAGGTGAAGGGCAGTTTAGGTTTGCACCAGTAAATAAGCACAGAAGCAACGTACTCCCTCCTGTTCCTCAGCATCTCCCATGTGCTCCTCCGCAGCAAGGATCGCTTCCCAGCTCCATGAGCTCATGCATGGCCCGTGAATGCAGCAGTGATCCTGTTCCTCAGAGCACAGCTAGCGAGCCCAGGACAGCTGGGTGCCCAAGGACGCTGCTCAGACCACAAAGGGTTTGCCTAAGAGGGGAGCCAGCTCCGGGGACAATCAACTGCCTCAGCGGCTCCGGAGGGGTGAGGATAGCGAGCAAGCAGGGATGGAGATACAGCAGGTGCTACACAGCAGGCAGCTGGGGCTTCCCTACAGCATCTTCATTTCTCGAGAAACTTTTATTTCTGATACAACTGGAGCTTTGGGTGACAACCTGGTGAACTGAAAGGGGGTGAGTTTCGCTAGGTCTGGAGAGTGAAAGGAAAATTTCATGGTAAAATAGCAAGCCAAATTAACTGTAGCCACAAAATGAAGATTTCATTCTAAAAACTAATAGATAATGAACGGAGATCAATTTGCTTGAAAACTGAAGATGTTGCAAGGTGATTTATTATGATTCACAAGTAAACTGAAATACCAATTGATTTTATTTGTTTTAATAGGTAAATTAAATCATGACAATTTAGGGGAGAAAAAAATCCTGTCTCAGATTTTTCTAGAAAATGAAGTTAATGTTGTATTGCCATTCAATTTCATAAGCACACCACCACAACTTTGTCAAAGCCTATAGTAGATCATCTGATGCTTCTAAGAAATAATTATCTTGTTTATTCTGTGGGTTATATATACACTAAAGACCAGCTGTTTTGAATAAGCAGCAACTGGTGCCTTGTAATTCATTTCAGTTAGGAAAATGGTTTCATTAAAAAATCCAGATACACAGTCAAATGAATGAAATAGCACACAATACTGAGTTGAAAACTTAAACATTAATTCCAGCTTCAAGCTGTCAAAGCCATTGCTCTCACTAGCCTCAGCACTGTGCTTGTTAAAATACAGTAAATGTGGCATTAAGAAGTTGCACAGCTGCAAATTAAGGCAGTGTCCCTCTTCCCCCTCCACTAACTTGCTGGTCTGCTTTCAACAAGTCTTTCTTGCCTTGAAATTGGATGGAAAGAGAACCAAGCCACTAGCTGTGCAGAGGTTCCCTCTGAGGGCTGAAGCAAGGTGAACACCCCCATGTCCAGCCACCACCTGGTGAACAACTTGGTTCCTCTTCTAAAGGAATCCTAAGCCTAAAACTTACCAACTTCCTTCCAGATTCAGCCCTGCAGGGCTCTCATAGCCTAGATATATGGTTATTCCAGCATCAACTTGGTGAAAACTAACAGGACAGCTATAAAACTGAGCAGCATAACTCACAGATGGGCTGTTAATCAGGGAAACTTTGCTTAAAACACCTCACCAGGACATGCTGATGCTTCAAAAGAAAACTGTCAAATTGACTAATCAAAGTGTTATCCAGAGTCAGACTAACTAGGTATGCTGGCACAGCTCTGGAAAGCTATTGGGTTTCACATCCTGAGTTGCAGGACTCGAAGTCAGGCCTACAGACCCCTCCAATATATCCTGTAGCATTAAATGGCTGAAATTCACTTCAGCAGATAAGCACCTACCCCCTTAACTATGGGTGATGCATCCCACATCTATTTCTCTTACCTTTCCCTATATTGCCTTAAAAAAGAGTCTTCTTAAAGGAAATGTTTCCTTTTGAAGGTAAAGTTAATGAGGACGCCCCATGCACGTGGTGTATCCTGTGAAACGTGAAATGCTTGAGCTAAAACTTCTGTACCATAGTAAGTTAATGTATAGAACAGATACCTTCCAGCTTGCATAAGAAGTTTCTGCTCAGAACCAGTAATAACCAAACATTTTGGTACTAAGCCAAACAAAAGCAAAGAAAAGCAAGCAGCTCAGGCCCTCTGTGACAGCTAAAACCTTGATGTTGCAAAAGGTCTAGCAAAGGAGAGCACAAGAAGTGAGGAGAGGCAGAGCAGCAAAGGCAGAATAAAAACCAAAGGTAAAAAGAAAGATCTGGACAAATAAAGTCACCAAAGAGGGTGCACTGAGATATTGTATAGCAACCTGACAGGACTCTTCCACAGCAATTGGTGGAAGAAAACAGGAATGAAAGAAATAAAGCAGAACTAGGATAGAGACAAAGTAAATGAAATGTACAGACACATTCGTTTCTTACAATAATCTATCCTAAATTATCTTTGCTTCAATTAGGAGGAAGAAAGTCTCTAAAGCTATAGAAATATTATGTAACAGAGACAGGGAAGTAAACAAAAGCTAATGAACACAGTAAATGATAATCACGCAGCCAGCTCCATCATTGCAAAGTCTACACTGGACTCCATGGTCTTCACAACAGTCTTCCTATTGTTAAAATTCCCATTAATTTTTATTTTCCTCTTATTATCTGGCACAGCAGAGCAGCAAATCTAATATTTGCTATTTGACAGAAACTTTAAATACTTTTTATAGGCCATGTGGTAGTTCTTTTATCATTAACATTGAACTTTTATGTGTTCCAAAAACCATGCCAACTTCCATTTTGTAGTAACATGCTAAATAAAGGAGCATGAATAAAGGAGACATGATAAATCTTCTCAGTTTACTTCAAAATTTTAAGTGCTATTTAAACTGTACATTATTTCATTAACAGCTAGAAGCACACAGATCTGCAATAAACTTTGAAGCTTAACAAGAAAGCGTAAAAATAATCATGATATAGTGAATCAGTTCACTATACCAGAATATAGAGTTTGAGAAATGTATGTGGTATTATCAAAATGCTAGTTCACATGGTTACAAGATCGATGATTAAATCCTTTTAAGGATCAGCAATTGTAATGGATACTTAACACCTGTAGCTGCACCTATGCAAATGTTTGAAAACTTAAGCAGGATGCAGCTTAATCTCTCGCCAGCATTCCTATATATAATTCCTAAATAATATTCATCAGAGAGATTTTAAGTTTCAAGATGAGTCTCAAGCAACAAGACAAGCTTACCAGACCTGTTTATAAACCTCATGGCAGTTCTGAATGTGCTCAGCTTCACAAAAATCCTGGCTAAAAGCACTATCATATTAATCGTTTATATACCAAAAATGGAAAATAAAGATGTTGAAAGTACCTTGTGCTTTAAATATTTAAATGATAGGAAACAGGAGATAAGTATAAGATACTCACAGTTGCCACCTGTTCTGTTACTCCTTTGTCCCACTGTGTTTTCAGATTCTTTGTATGGAAATTGGAGAGTAGTATCTAGACTTCGAAAACCTTCTTTGAGAGAGTGGTGCTTGTAGTATTCTATGAGTTCCTATCAGAAAAGACAATAACATGTAACTGGAATTCCTGGCAGGAAAGGAAATAACATGTCATTGGAAACACATGTTTTTCTAGACCCTGTTTAGAGTCAGTGAGAGTTTTATCACACAAGTAACCTTATTTTATAATACAACATCCCACAGCATGCACTAAATAAATCAAGTATCCTAAATATTGACTGCTTGTACACTGCCACTTAGCTTTCTGTGTTATTAAATCCTTGCCCTGAAGTGTTGAGAATATTTATACAGTGAAGCCTCATTTTTCATAAATATAATACATATATCATGTACAATACATATACCATATTCATATAGTAAAACTTTATGATCAAAGTCTATGCTTACTTGCTCCTTTGAGTATGCATTTGCTTTTCTGAACTCAGGAAGAAAGTCTGTTGCTTAACTGCCACAGTAACTGTCATTGTTTTCTCAGATTTCTCTTTGCAGCAGTGAGTGATATCCAGTCATAAATACATTTATCAGATAATATCTCTGATAATAACTTGCACATGTAGTAATGCAGATAATATGCATAAATGCACAGATCTCAGATTAAGTATATATGTGTAAAAGCAGGCAGGCCAACTGCAACCTGATGAGCAGCTACATGGACCACGTTAAAAGTTTCAAAGCACTGCTGTTAAAATTCATGCATTTTTTCCAGCTAGTACTATACGAATAATCCAACATTTCACATTCTGTTTGGGCTGAAACCAATAATTTGTGTGTTTCTATATACACTAAGTGGGCTAAAATAGTTTATGTAACCAAGGAGATATGACAAACTGAAGGTAGTTACTTTAGTTTCTATTCTACAGAATGTAGCACCCATCAAAATCTTGGCAGCCTTGTTTTTTTTCCTTTGCAGTCTTCAGCTCCTGTTATTGGCTCTTAAATTTGAACTAGTCCTAACAATGTCAGCAACACACACAGATGCATCCAGAGTCTGGAATAAGATTATCATTGAACAAAAAATTCAGTGCAAATATATTCTATTTGATTAATGACCCTTTGATTGGGAGGCATCCACTCTTCAAAAACACAAGCACAAAGCCATATGTTTAGGATAAACCCATCACAGCTACCAATAATTCCCCAGTCACCCCACTCCACTTACTAACATTCAGATTTCCAAGGAAATAGTGCTGCGGTCAATCATTTCATATTTGAGGAATATGATCAGTTCTGTTGCTACCGGTGGCAAGATCCCAGGGTGGATGGCCCTAACACTGCCCATCTCCCTGGATGTTAAGTGGCAAGGAACACACGTCAGAGTGTGAAAGCAGCTTGGTGCTTTCCCCATTCAGAAAATTCATGTTCTTCCTATTCTAACGGGCACTTCACTGAATCAGGGTCACAACAAGCAGAGACTTCTGCTTGATCCTTTATTGAATACTCTTGCTGTACAGAGTGTCAGAGGTTAAATTAAAATAATATCTAAGGCTTCCTCTTTTCAAAGGTTCTCTCCCTATTCTTGGTTTATGTTGTCCTTCGATTTTATTTATCGTTTTAGAGTAATGGGAGACGCATGCAGGAAGGCTGCAGTGTAAGTGTAATCCGACTGATCGAGCTAAATATAATATATTGAACCAGCTTCCTTTAACTATGCATCAGAAAATGCTTAAGCAGTAAAATTTTTACAAATGCACTGAGGTCATTTATTCAGACACCTTGTATTTACGCATCTTGCCCGAGCAAAATGAACTACCAGGAAATTCTTTCAAATGAAAGGTCAAGAAAGATTTCTTCCCTGTACAACACAATTCTGACATAAAACTGGAACCTCGCTGCGGTGGGCTCCTATTCCAGCATTCCAGCTCTCCCAGAGGATTCCTGGACTCTGATGCCCAGCAGTAGGCACCATTCTGTTCTTCAGTGCCCACGTGCTGGGGTATGGAAGGGAAGGACCTTCACCCAGCTACTTTGGGGACCACTACCATAAAGTAGAACTCTTCAAAAGGCAGCAAACTTTCAGCAGAACTGCACAGAGAGCTGACACAAGGGATTCAGGCACACCCTCTCTTCCACACTACTGTAAGGGATACATTCTTGTCCAAAATATAAATACGTAATTCTAACCATGTACCACAATCACTCAGAGCAAACATCATACATATAAAAAAAATTATCCTCTTTGCAAGAACAGACAGGATTCAAATCTCTGTCACAGCACTGTTTGTAATTCTGCAAACCAAAGTACCACACACTTTACCTGCAGCTGTTAGGTAGAAGTTGCACATTGTAAAAAGTCTAATCAATGCTTACCATTAAATTTTTAAATTTTCTATTTTCCGCAATGTGAAAATAGCCATCTCTTGTTAAAATCTTGATGTGTTTCACTTCATTATTGTACCTGTGGGCAATGAATAACTTATGAATATAAATGTGTTTTTAATCAGAGGCAATCAATAATTACCTGAGGGCAGACCCCAATAACACTACACGAATAAATTCTTAAGACAAAATGCATATCCATGCCAAAATCTAGTTGACATCTAATTAACCATATGTATTTATTAAGGTCCAGCTAAAGAGGTAATCTGTATTCAGAACAAAAAAGGCATGACTAACTGCTTGTTCTAACTGGAAATTCCCATATATTGCTTGCTTTTGTATTTGCATTGATAATCAATGTGAAACCAAGACACTCATAAGAATTTGTGAATATCCAGTTCACTGAAATATCTCAGACAAAAAAATCTTCAAACTCCTGCTGA
>NW_010576743.1:219432-249929 GCF_000705375.1 Tinamus guttatus
CTGAAGTCAATGGGAGTTACCTATTCACTTCAAGAAAAGCAGAACAAATTATATTCCAAACGTTTATTATTCCCCGATAGCCTATCATTTTTGTAGGCTCTTTTGCTACACTGATATTATAAAACTGTTGTTATTTCCTAATATAAATTCTGATTTATTTTGCGAACAACTTCAGTTTTCATGTACCGACTGACAAGTTATGAATGATTGTATAAGCCAGAATAGAATTTTTGGACTTTCTTTATTGATTACAGATATTGCATTATCTAGGCATAAATGAAACCAGAAGAACCTTCTGTGAAAGTTTTTATCCCACTTACTTAATGCTAATGGCATATTCTCCTGACTCTTTGGTCCTGTGCCGCACCAGGTAAGTGCTATTTATTCGGTTAATAAGTTCACTTTCTGCCTGCAATCTTTCCATTGCTCCTGCAAACCTGTAACACAGAACAACAAAAACTGGCCATGATTTTTTTTTTCAACACTATGCAAATAGATCTATCAAATATGCAATGGATGGTCTCAATATTCTGCATGAGATAGTGACCTAAAAATACATCAATTGCAACTGAACTCCATTTTCAAACCCTGAAATAAAAATAAGAAAAAATGAAGGCATTGATGGCAGGAAGAAAGGGAATTTCTAGGCAAAAAGAAGAAATCCTTATTTAGAAAAGTTCTCATGTTTTTATTTCACATTAAGGGAAATACTTATGCCTGAACATTAACTCAATGACCACTGATTTCAACAGCTCATAAATAAAAATGATTTTTCTGAATCAGGGCCTATTCTGAGACTCTATATTAAAGTTGGCTTGAATCATGTTTTAAAAATGAAAGAACAAAACTACAACTTCCTTTTGGCTTTTTATATTGAAACTGAAAATGTGGGCCCTGTCTTACCACAGTATATCCTGCTCCAGGATGCGTGAACCTTCCCAAGCAGAGAATCAGCATCTGACAGTATACTCAGCCAAATACCTTAACTGACACATTAATTTAGCTTTAGTATTTAAACACTTCAGAATTCTCTGTAATGTCTCAAGGCTAAAATGTAATTGCTAGACTGAAATATCAACAAGCCCAAAGACTTATTTCAGCCTAACATGGCCATTTTTGAAAGAATCCATCCTACAGCAGAAAGCTGAGAGGTCACTGATTCTGCAGCACTGCTGCCCGAGCAGATCTGCACCCTGGCGGTGTCGCTGCTCCGCGTGGGGCTGCCTGCAGACAGCTCTACATGAGATAAGAGGCTAAAAGGTTCATTGCGCAGGGTGGGAGAAGTCGCTTCATTTTTACAGGGCTAATCGCATCAAAGAGAATGATTCTGAATGTTTACCACAAAACATGACTCATCCCTGACAAGATCATGTCTGGAGTACTGTGTCCTGTTCTGGGCTCCCCAAAACAAGAGAGACAAGGAGCTACTGCAGTGAGTCCTGTGGCAGGCCACCCTGATGATTATGAGACTGCAGCATTTCTCTTACAAGGAAAGACTGGGAGCTGGGCTGTTCAGAGCGAAGAGAATCTTCTCAGCGTGTGTATGAACCTGAAGGGAGGGTGTCAGGAGGATGGGGCGAGACTCTTCTCTGTGGTGCCCAGGATGAGAGGCAATGGCCACAAACAGAAACACAAGAAGGTCTGCCTGAACATGAGGAAAAACTTGTTTACTCTAAGGGTGACTGAGCACTGGAACAGGTGGCCCAGAGAGGTTGTAGAGCCTCCAACCTTGGAGATATTCAAAAGGCACCTGAACAGAGTCCTGGGCAATGTGCTCCAGGTGACAGTGCTTGAGCAGGGTGGTTGGACTAGATGATCTCCAGAGGTCCCTTCCTGCCTCAACCACTTCATGATTCTGCTTATAGCAAGTTTCAGCCTAAAGTCATTTTTTTACTTAAGAATTACAAGATGTGATTACAGTGATCCCAGTGATAAGCTCTCTACTAACAAAATTATGGACCAAATGCTAGAATTGAATTAAGAATATCAGCCTCAGCTGCTTATTGCGGGGGGAGGGAGGGAGATAAAAAAAAAAAGTTTGTTAAGATATGATTCTGATTTCACTTTCTGCAAACCAGAGATAGTCAGGAATAACATCTAAATGAAGAAGCACAAAACCAGTGATAGAAGAGGAATGATGCTGCTTCTGCTCTCTCAGAATTATCCATAAGACAAAATATATTTTATGCTACTCTTTTGCTTAGTCGCCTGACATGTTAAGATCTACTTGCATGCTTCACATTATACCGAACTCTTATTTTTCCATTTGAGACCTCTGGGATTAACACTGTGTAACTATAGACTTGTAAACAAAATGTCAAAAACATTAAGCACATTATTACATCAGAAATGCTTTTAGGCAATGCACGGTGTTGTTTTCCCAAACCATTACAATGGCTTCTTCAGAAGCCTCGAAAGGTTAAACCAATATAAATTAGATTGCAACACACACTGTTGTCTTTCTATGAGCATTTTTTTTTTCAGAAAGATTATTTTAAGACTACATGAGGACTCACCAGAGCTGGGAAGAGTAGTCTACTGGTTTAGGCACCTGAGGCATGAAAAGACACAACAGAATGATCATCAATATTGGGGGGTGTGGGAGGAAAGAAATCATACAAGCAAGCTAATTCGTTTGGAAGTCTAATTTCTCCTGAATGAATTAAGTGCAAATTTTCCAATTTCTGTTTTCATTTCCAACAACATATAGAATATACTTTTTTGTGTCATGACAGACAAAAATTACAAAACTTGGACCAAGTTTTTTTATTTAATAGAAGTGCAAAATTTATTTTGACAGTGTCCACATTCATTTCAACCATAAAACAGCCTAATGGTACATACCATTAAAATGTATCATCAAAATGTGTAACAAATACATTAAAAATGCACTTCATGTTTCAAGGATTTTATGGCCTTAAAAAGACAGTCTACTAGAAAAAAAAATGCTGCATAAAAATCCCAGTAAAGTTATAGCTAACCCACAGATGGTATTGTAGGGCTTCCTTCATACCTCTGTACTTGTTAGTCATGCACTGTACTTGAATAAGCATGGAATTTGAATCTCAATTTCAATTTTCAAAAAATTGAACTAAGATCAGTTTTTAAAAGAGGCAGTATATGTATACCCAAACATACACATAAAGTAACATTAAGACACGCACACACACAGTATAGTAATCCTTACGAGCATTTTATCTGGACCCTCTCACAGTGGTGCTGAGATACTGAAGTATTACCCTACTCTTCTAATACAAATTAGAAGAGAATTGCAAAGCACTAGGAAAGGGATATTCAGGAAAGCTTAGCATACGTCTTGGAGACTTATAACCTAAGGTCATACATTCTTAAGTCAGCAGATGGCAATGTGTTTTTTTTTTCCTTCCAGTAAAACCAAATAATACCTTCTTATATTCTGGAATCTGTTAGGGAAATCATTATTTTAACATGCCTAAAAATTTTTTATTTATAATATATGAAATGTCTTCAACAGAAGCTTCCAAACACAGACCAATTCAGGAAGATATTGTCATATATACCTAAAAACTTAAATTGATTTAAATGAATTACAAATCCCATTGACTTGTATACTAAATAATGCATGGATAATTATATGGATGACCTCAGGAATCAATTGAGTTCTCAATCAGATCTCTAGATTTCATCTTGAAACAAATTATTGGGGGGGAAAAAACACTACATATGTACCACATATTCTGTATTCTGCAGCTCAAGTAGCAGCAGTCAAACAGAATGAAAGATTTTAGGAGAGCATGTCAAAAATGCTATGGCATATTTGAGCAGTATTGCTGAGCAGTAAGAGGCAGTCTTTGAAGTGTAAGAAGTGGAAGAGGAAGCTACAAGATAAACCAGGATATAATATCTTAGATGACAGTGGACAGTTGAGGAAACACAGAGAGGAACATGGATATTTACAACTAACTGTGCTGGCAACACATAATTCTGCAATCTCCTCATAAAAACACAAGTTGTCTGGAATGCAAAAATACTAAAATCTCAAGTCTCTCAAATTCACACTAAGAAGCCTTAACACTCAAGTTACATACAGCACTTATTTAGAATGCTTCACTAAAAATACTGGCTAAGTATTTACATATATTCGGAGTATTTTTCTCTTGGAAGAGTTTTCAAAAATATAGCAGCTAGGACAGGGGAATAAGTTGGCATCTCTCCTAATTATTCTTTCTACATAGAAGTAAACACAATTGCTCCAGCTTTTGTCACAGGAGAAGGCTTGGGCTAACTAAGTTTACTACAGACCTGACTTCCAGCCCAGCACTGTTAAGATTCATTTTCATGAACCCAAATTTGCAGAGTTCACAATGCCACCTTTGATGTAATAGTCACTCAACACTTACTTTAACGCCTCTTAATTCAAGACACTTAAGAAAAAAGTGTGAATTATACCAAATAGCCCAAAAATTACCCAATAGCCTTCAAATTACATTTTATACAGGATATGTTAGAATGAAACTCATTAAATGACTCCATGATAAAACCTGGGTCACCTAGTGTGCTTCCAAAGTAGAAAGCCCATCCAGATGTTGCGACAGGCCTGCCTGGTTAGGTTAGCCTAACTCTTAGGACGGAAGAAGGAAGAACAGGCAAAGACGCATTTCTCCCCACGCAGCATTTGCAGCGCTCGCGGCGTGCACCCCACCTGGCCACGCAGGAGGCCTAAGAGCCATCGAGGCACTACTGCAGCCTGCCCTCAGGGCCTCTGCCGCTACTGCCAGACTCAGGATAAACGGGGAGCAGAGGACAAACAGGTGAGAATCATCCCATGAGCCCTGTTTTGGTGAAGCTGACCCAATGAACTATCTGAAGGCCCGCTTACAAAAAGTCTTCAAATGACAAGATATTTTACTGATACACATCATCTACAGAAAAAAAAAAAAAAAAAAAAAACCACACCCAAAACACACACACATAGAGGTTCTGCACTGTCATCTCTACAACTAATTAAATAGCATATTATTTTTTATTGGCAGAAGGACATAATAGAATAATTTTTAAAAAGGATTAAAAAAAACCACATATACACAAGCACCCTTACTTTGTCAAGTGGCTTTACTTTGGAAAGGACATGAAAATGGCTTAGCCCATGCCTCAGAGCAGTTAAATCACTGATGATTAGTCATTTCCATTAATTTGGAATGCACCAAGATATACTATGAGCATTGGTCATTGTCAGGAAATAGAGGAAAATCAAATATTTATCCAGAGGCTCTTGATTTGCACTGTGCTATATATCCAATGCCTTCAATAGCAATGAGAAAACCGCAGGAAAGCTAGGAGAAACCAGATATTACTCATCTGGTGCAGAAAATGTCTACTGACATATACTACTTATTGCAAAGAAAAAAAAAATTGTTTATAGGTACAGCTGTGAAAAGTCTGGAATACAGATATTCTGGAGCTCAGCAGTTTTTCATTCAATATTCATTCCTAAAGTCTTTTGATATATGTATTTTATGCTGTTTCTGGGCATTTTTATATCAGCTGGTTGTAAAGACTGTTACACTTAATAACAATAATAAAAGTTAGAGCATGTTAAAAATCTGATTGATGTTTCAGTATCTTTATCTGCATCATTTGTCATAATAAGATGTTTATATTTCATCCTTCCAAGTTAACAGTGTCAAAGCATCCATTTATCTTTCTCATCTGACCATGACAGTGGTTGCTAACATTTCATGAATAATATTTATTTATTCTGTAAAAATGTGTTATTTTCAATCCTCCTCTCATGAGCCTATTTCTAAATTTAGCCAAAGGCAATCTTCACAGCACCCAAGGAGTGTTTTTCCTAACTATGAATATCCTGCTTCCTCTGGTTTAAAGTATGGAGGTGATTCCTCAACTAACTTTTCCCTTTGTCAAGAGTGTCATTATATTTGTAGCATGTTCTAAAGCTTCTGTCAGTGATATCACAGACTGACGAACTGCAGGGCCTCAAGGACTCAAAGCTAACTAATCTACAAATACTGCCCATATTCCTCACCACTGGCAAGTGCTACTATGGTGCAGGGGAATCCACTGCTTTTACACTTTAAACAACAGGAGAAAAAGTTAAGTTCATGAAGCACCTTGGTCTTTGTTACAGATCTGTTCTGTTCTGTCACCCAGTTTAGCGCACCCTGCATCCACAAAAATCCTACTCATCCCTCTTCAAACAAAATCCTGAAGCTGTAGAATAGTAAAGGCAAAATTAACCACTCAAGTTTTTAATGTATTTATCTATTAGGAGCATATGTATATTTGTTTTACAAGGAACAAAAAAAGCCTTATAGGCATATCAAAATGTAGGCATTAATAACTGATTCCATCTCCTTACAATCCATTTCGTGGTGTCTTGATTGTTGTAATGAAAGCAATTGTGCTAATAAGTCTAACTCTGTTGTAAATTAAGCTAAAGAGTTCTTAAAGCAAACTAAGGAGTGTGATTCATCACTGCATTATTATGGGTTTACATCAATTAATCTCAATGAAAGAAGATATGATAATCTGATGCACAGTGTTACAAAGAGCAGAAAATAAAGGAGTGTGCAGTATTTAAATTAATGCATTCACCTCTGTATACAAAACTCATAAGTACATATTATCAATTAATCTTTCTTATTGTTATCCTGAATTAATCTGGATTGAGAACAACCTTGAATGAAATAAAGGCAGGTGAATAACTTAGAGACAAGGAAATTTATCGACCAATCTGGATGTAAGGTTTTCTTTTAGTTTTACTCTTTCACATTTTAAACTCTGTTTACAGTGTAATCTCTCTCTCTAACTCAAAGTGACTGAGCAACAGATTAGAACTGCAGCTTTTCACTTGACTGCTGGGGAGAAAGAAAGTGTACTTTCATATAAAATATGTTTGCTCTATATTCTGCAAACTCATTAGACAATTATGTTTATTAATATTCCCAAAAGTTAAAACCTGCCTCTTGAATGTTTTCCTGACATGTACAATTTGAATCCAATAACCAAAAGCACTAGAATGCAGTATTTTAAGCAATATTAAACTTACCATGAAAACACAAAGGAACTAGAAACAATATGATTCCCATGAGGTAAGAATAATAAAACCCTGGCATAAACCAGGCAATTTTCCTGTAAGATGACAAACAGAATTAAACACTTGTACTTACACATGGGCTAGGTTTTACAGCATCACTTGGGAAGAAGCCAAGCTCTCCTGTCGTTAGATTTCTGCCCTGGAGAAAAACAAAATTTCCCATTTTGAGACATAATGGGGATAAATAGTAGGCAGTGCTATGTCACAGGATTTTAGAACTATAGGTGTATATCAAAAGAGTCCTTAAAGTATTATTCTGGTAAAATGTAATTTAGCAGTACTTTTAAAATTTATATCAATAATAATGATAGCTGATACACTTGAGTGCTCTGAGAAAGGGGACGCAAGTTCTGCACAGGGATGCAAATCACCACGAAGTGGGTACCACACAAACAGCAGAGTTCAGGATCTGCTCTCAGGCTACCAAACCACCCCTCCTAGCACATGCGCTCATCAAACTTGGTGTTTTGGCATCCAAACGTTGCCATTTTTCAGCTTTTCCAAAGCACCTACGTGCTTACTCTGCCTGTAAATATAATAGACTACCAGTGTACTTGGCAATAACTGCAAGAAAGAGCATTTACTCAGCATCATAATCTTGAGAGTGACATTTACTTTTATTTCTGACCACATACTTGCAACATAAAAAAATTAAAAGGGAAGAGATGCTTCATGAACACACATGCAATTTCTTGTTTTAATTCATTCTTTGCTGTAATACCGAATGTGTAATTGCACCCTCATACTAACACGCAAAACAGAATTCAGCAATTTCAAATAGGGCAGAGTTGAACATAAAAAGTAAAAGAAGGAAGAATCCATGAGCAATTGAGAAAACTCTTCAAGTGTGGTGCCCTACCCACATTGAACAAGTCTGTTATTTTCCTAGGGAGGTCATATGCAACTTATCATGCAGAGCAATGCTTAAAGTGCAGAGGAAGGAGAGGAGACAGAAAAGCACTTGTAAGCAGTGCTTAAGGTATAATATGCCAAAATAAAAACAAGTCCATGCAAACAAGTGAGAGTCTTGCATAACTGAACCCATATTAGCTAAGCTTATTTTTCCTTCTTTCCCACTGCCTACCTGAATATAGGTTGCACACTGTGTGCTTTTATTCTGGTTGGTCCCCTAGTGTGAATTCCTCTGAATTACATGCTTTATTTACAAGCAAAGTTCAGACAGTCTCCTGGCTAAATGACCCTTATTTACTACACTGAATCCTATCTGAACAGCAAGTCATGATCCAGGCAATGCAACCAAGCACTGAATAAAATATATTAATGAAAAAGAGCATTTGAAGAAGCACAATTAAAGAGCATTAACTTTCTGTGTGCCCCCACACAATCGTTCTTCATGAGAAAAATGTATATAAGTAAGAGAAGCTCCACAAGATGACACATCAGGCAACATAGGTCCATGACAATTAGAAAGGAAGCAAGGATTAAAACTTGATGAGCTCAGGGACAGCTCCTTTCATCACCATCTGACAGAGCAAAGAAGAACATCATTTCAAACGTGTATCACAGCACAGGCTCCATCAGATCAGGAAAGCAGACTAGAAAGAACATTATGGAGTGAGTGCAGCACATCCAGCAGCACCAGGCCAAGGACAGCAGGATAGAAACCCAGCACTGCCGCAATGGGCTGAAAACCCAGCGGTGTAGCAGAGATCATGAGATTAGCTGGGCTCCACGTCTATTAAACCATTACCACGGCACAGATGTTGTGATGCTGACACGTTCAACGTGCAGCACGTGCAAGCCCTACGCTGTAGAGTGCTCTCACTCCAAGCAGGTAACAAGTCGATGGCACTTGTAGCACGAAAGTCAGCAGGATGACACCAACCAGGTATTGCAAGGAAAACCAGAGCAAAGCTCAGTCAGTGGACAGCCTTACACGAGAGCTACAGCATACAAAATGGTCTCCTCAATTAAGATTATCAAGGAACTTTCGCACAAGCAAGTACCTCACCATCTACTTAGATGTCACTACCTGTCTGAAGATGCTCCTCAGTGCAGCTGTCTTGGCTGAGCTATGCATGACAGATACAGACAGCATAAGCAAGAGCAGCAGTAAAGAAGAGTCGCAGGGGCAGATGATCTCTTGAGCAGGTCATGCCAAACATCACTGCCTTCAGAGGTACCCAATCCCACAAGTACAGGGAGAGCGCAAAACTTTGTCATTGCATCTTGAATAACACCACAAATATAACAACTCAAAGAAAGGCTTGGCCTTCTAAAGAAAACCTGTACAGGCATTAGACAGCTATGGGGACATTTAATCTTTGTTTTTGAAATAAACCTCAACCACTAACTGGAGCAGATCTTTATTTATTATACATTGCTGAAGGAAATTGCTCACTCTCAAACGCTGCTAAATTTACCAAGGGCCAGTGTCATTCCTACGTGAAATTGTGACCCTGCTGTCAGATGATTTCAGAATTGAAAATCTATCCATCAACTAAACCTGATTAACAGCAAAATTATCATGCTGCCACACTTTGCTTCTAATCAGTTGTTTCTGCTTTACGTTTTCTGCTTGCTAATTGCCTATCACTCGATGACTAAGCATTTCACTTCCCTCCAGCATGTCTCTGTAATGACTTAAGGCCATTATAAAAGCAGAAGTAAAGGACTGGAGAGAATTCTTTAAAGGCACTTTAAAAATACTTGATTATTACACTTTATTGCTATAAACTCTGTTATATATATATATATATATATATCTCAGTGTGTGTATATAGAGTGTGTGGGTGCACACATGCATATTTTATACACACACAAATATACACACATACACAGAGGCCAGTGAAGCCCTTCAATCCGTTTCTTTCAAGTGCACCTTCAAGCAAGACTAGACACTGATTCATTACTCCTGCAGTTGTTTTAAGGTCAGAGGTTTTCTGAAGCCATTTTGCAGTTTTGATCTGAGTTTTCAGGCTGCTGCCAGCTTTTTAGCTAATGCCATTCCCACTAAGTTCAGCGGGCACAGCAAAGCACTGGCATAGCTTTAAAAAAAAAAATCTAACACATAAATAATTTTATCTACGTCTGTGACACTCACACCTTCATCTCACATTGAGGGGCTCAGGGCACGAATATTCTACACTGAATGCATCTGTATAAATCCTGGGTTACTTAAATGACAGGAAAGAAAAACCCGAGAGCCTTTGCTGGAAAAGTCCTGACTGCTGCTGCAAGGGACACGGGAGACATCTGAATGCTGAAGACAGCCTGACCCAGGTTTATTAAGGGATCCATGAATAACCCTTAATGAGAAATGTGGAATGACACCTGCAGGTGGAGAGGGACCTGGGCTGGAATAGGAATGCGAGCTGCTACGTACGTATGCAAGACACGGCTGCACAGCCAGCACTGAAGTGTCCCCATGACTAAAGAGAAACGCTGTGCAGGACAGGTCACACCGGCCTGACACGCATGCAACCTGCCAAAACACTCGCTCCTCAACAAATGCAGACTTCTGCTAGTCAGGAGAAGGCTTTACTCTGAAACCCTTGAAGATGAGATTTTTAGATCAACTAAAAGGTGAGGAGCGTTTTAATGCACACTGAAAATCTTAGCCCAATGTACTGCCTTCACATTACTCTGTCTGGAAGTATTAAAATGATCCAGGCTTCTGTTAATGATCTGATACATCCTGCAGAGCTGCACGGTAATTACTCATGGAACTGTACAGCATGAATGAAATAGGTTAAAACATCAGGAAACTTTCTCAGTATATTCTAGTAATATGCAGAATTTTAACAACAAATTCAGAAAAAAAAACACCACTATTTTTTCAATAGAAGTAACTGAAAGTTCTCATTTCAAAAACATTATCCTTAACCAATGGAAAAAACGCTCAGCTAACTAGGACAAAAGCAGTTTCCAGGCCTAATTCAGGCTTACCCTCTATCAAATTCCCTTCAGTTGAATTCAAGACAAAGTAGAATTGCTCTGCAAGAGGCTTAGCAACATCCATCCAACTGCTGCTCCTTTATGGAAAATGTACTGAGCAGGTAAACATGGTAAATAAAGGAAAATCCATGCAACCTACTCGTGTGAGGTCTTGGTACCACTCAAGGACCTGCATTCGTAAGAGCAATCCTCTATCTGCCTAATCCTGAAGGAGTCTCAACCTCCTGGGACAGGATTTGAGACTCGGATACACACTGGTATTTTCTGATGTAGAAGTGGGGCTCTTGACTCTTCCATCCTTTTCCCATTCTTCCTTTTTTTTTTTTTTTTTCTCTTTAATTCGGTGACTGCAACATTTAAAACGTTTAGCTAGGAACCATGCTTCAGGCCTCCCTCCTCCCTGCTCACAGCTACTCGCCCGTGCCAAGCTGACCTGCCTCTGGACAGCGGTGTCTGCAGAACAACAGCCCCTATGAGCTGGCTCTGAGCTGCTCCTCTTAAAGCACAGTCTGGATCAGCATTGAAAAGATTAGCTCTTTCCAGTATTCTATACGGGAGCTCTTTCCATGTTTTCAAGATATCAGCTGACTGTATCAATGTCTTAAATTAAATACTATGGTTTTTGCTTGACGCAGTTGTATAAGGACATCAGATTCAGATTTCCCTCTGTTAGGGTGCACTGTACATTAATACCCAGATTTCTGCAAAATTCTTCCCATATGAGCATTATTACACTCAATATTTGTATGGAAAAGATAAAAATGATCTCATGCTAGTACCACTCGACACATTCTAACTTTTTCCTCGCAGCACCCTGTCACAGCAGCATTCTGCATTGTCTCAGTGGGTTGTCCTTACATAGCAACAGAGAAAAAATGAGTTCTCTCCCCAGATACAAGTTCCAATTTTATAAGTATGTTGTAAGTATACCCAGGATAATGTCCTTTGGATGTTGACTGTGGGACCACTAACAAGTGAAGCATTAGCAAGGACACCTATAACAGCAATTACTTGATATGGGTTTGGTCTGTATCAAATAAAAGTTGGTTTAGAGAAGGAAAGAAAAAAGAAACAGCCCAGAAAAATCTGTATTCCTTCGGTGTACTTCAAAATCATGATTGCCTGGAGGACAGTGGGTAATTGCAATGGAAACCTGTAAAACTAGAATTACATTATATCTTATGGTATGCATTGTGGCACCCCAAAAGCCTACCCTCAGGTTAAGTAAGTACCAATTTACTCAGACCAAACTCAGCAGAGGAGAAAAAATATTCCCATCTATAATAAAAATCAGCCTACTTCAAAAGTGCACTATTGCAGCTGAAACAACCAGCAGTGCTCTGGCTCACGGTCTGAAATTTCCATTTAAAACACCAAGTTTTTGCTCTCCCTCCTCCCCTTCTCATTCAATTAGCTCTGCACGGAAGGCTACAGGAGCAGCAGCTCGGCAAGCAGCCCAGCTCACCTCTGCCTGAGCAAAGAAAAGCAGCCGCGCAAAGCGGGAAGAGCAGCTTAAGACTCTCCTCCTTTTTACACACAGCCAGGTAGTTACAGAAAACTGCAGGTTAACTTGGGGCAGTACTGAGCCCCTTGTTTCCCAAGTTCTCTCTGAAGAAAGCTGAGGGTTTGGATGATAGCAGGTGCCACAGACAAACCAGAAAGAATAGAGCAGGGCTTCTTCGGCCACCTCACTCACTGCAACAGCTCAGTTGGTCTCTGCAAACAGGACTTGCTGTTTCATAACAGGATGTCTGTGGGGAGGCAGGGAAGACCGCCCAAAAAAAACTCTAATTTCTGCTTTCCAGACTGCGTAACAAGAGGATTTATGTGTGTATACAGTGGTATAAACCATCTACCGAATTCACCATAATAATTTCTATGCAACCAATCACGCAAACATTATCTTAACAGAATTTTAATGTTTATCTAAACACATTTATCCAACCTAAGATATTTTTTAAGGTAGGCATTACTTGATAATTTGTGGCTTTTATTTGATGTATATCATAAAGAAGGAAAAAATCTTTAAACCAGAAATACTTGTTAAGATTACCTTACACCAAAAACTACCTGTTAACAGCATCTGAATTTCTAAACTGAGGGATAGTCATTTTTACAGTCCATTCTAACATAATTCTCCTTCTGGTCAGCTATGAAATGCTTCATAACCCCTCTTGACTAAATCTTAGAGTTTTCAATAAAAGTCTGTTTTGCAGCCATTTCATAGTTCATATTACAAAATGTCATTACACGACTCCTGACAACCCCCACAGAGGGGTCTGCAACAAGGCAGGCTGTGAGAAAAAAAAAAAAAAAAAAGCCCAGAAGATGCTAATAGAGACAATAATTTGCATTGCACAAGTAGATTCTAGCTAAATGCCTAACCATAAGTACAAATAACATCCAAAACACATTCCAGTAGATGGAAAAACATCAAATTTTCCATTATAAATATCAACAATTTGAAGAGGACTACCAAGATATCCCTAGCTTTTCCTCTATTAATACTCTAATATCTAATAAAATATCTGATTTTTTCATTTTGCTCTATCTTAACTACCCAATAATATTAGTAGCAGACAGCATTCTAGAAGGAAAAAGTTGGGAAATATAATCAAGGAAAACAAGACATATTCATATACCTATCTTTAAAATAAATGTTGAACTGTTAGCATTTTTAATCTGCTTTTTATAAAGGTGTCAAATTAGAAAAGAAGTTTCAGTGACATTAGCAGTGAACTGAATCATGTAATTTTCTATGAAAACAACTTATGTTGCCATCAAAACATTCCCCCTTCTTCTGTACACAAGCCCTTAGTTGACTTGAGATCTTACCAAAAAGGTAAATGCCGCTCCATTTTGCACATCTTTCTCTTCCCTAAAAGTTTACTATTCACATTTGAATTGAAATATTTTGTTTTGCTAGCAGAGCTTTCAGTTCTGCTACACAGGAAAAGCAGTGACTGAAATTCCCAGATCTGTGTGGCTTCTGTGACAAATTCTTTCTTCACTCCTATAATTTCAATAGCAGGATCGCTCCCAATGCCACGTTCCTGCAGGTTTATTCAGCAAGACTTCTAGGTCAATAGAATTGCAAGACTGAGGCTTTAAACAATATGGGTACTGCTACTGGCACTTGAGAAGTGAAAATAGTTGTATTGGTCATTTATTTTCAGTAGAACACATTAAAGGTTTTGTTGTTGTTCAATATGAAAAAAAACCTACACCAACAATAAATCAATAAGAATTTAATAGCTGGAAAAAAAGTAATATGGCCATTTGCTAAATTCTACAGTACCTGCCAAAATAAGCTATGTGCATCTCCTTGGATGAGTTCAATAGTGTCCCCAACCTGGATGTGCAAAGGCGGGCCGTCCTGTGACGCTGGCTGCGGGATCCCGTCGTAGTTGCGAATGACTTGCATTTTTGGTAAACCTGACCAAGGAAAACAACAACAACAGATTTTATTTAATGACATGTAATTTTAGTTAACGAAGAATTTCCTTGGCTTTAGATTAGCATTACCCAAAAGTCTATTGCTATGTGAACATGACCAAGAGAACAAGACACTGGTCCTTCTTGGCTTCTAATAAGACTTGTTCTCATTTTCAGTTTTTGCTAATAATTTTTGAATATACCTAGTAAGCCAGGATGCAGTTTAATGTTTCATTTTCAAGACAAGAACTCTGTTTGCACTCTGCTCCTTCCACATCAACACTGGCTGCACACTAACAGCTGAACTATGTCCCCCACACACCTCTTCCTAATTAAATGGAGCAATTCACCTCCTGGAGGCACAAAATACTTCCCTCAAAGATTATTCTTACTGCCTGTACAAAGAACTAAATCACTGTTTATAACTAGAGCTCAGGAGCTCCCCTCAATACTTCTCAAATACAGCAGTGGGAAGAAGAGAAAATGAGTCCTTTATCTCTGTATTCTGATCAGCATAATGGTATTTTTCAAAAAGAATTTGAAGTATTCTGGACAACTCATTTATAACACTAAAGGTGTGCTGCAGCATTACAGAAACACTTAAAATCAAGCAAAGAACTACCACAATCTACCATAGTAAAGAGTTAAAATTTCATCTTCACTCTCTATTTCGCTTGCCACTGCCGCCCTTTCTTTCACACTTTATATAACAATTCTCTTGTTTTAACTGCACATAGGATGGTTGCTATTATTAATTGGGCATGTCCATTCTATAATTTAATCACACAGTTTTGGATTAAATAAGCTTTTGTGAGAATTGGAAAGAAATAATAGCGAAAGAACGCAAACTAAGGTAGCTGCCACACTTAACTGCTTTGCTGCTGCAGAGTAATTTTGCATGGCCAAAATTACTGCCAACACAAAGGACCAGCAGGCCAACAACAAACCTTCTGCTTCTACCACAAGATTACAACATAGGCAGCAAGAAATACAGATATTCACCACCTCCACTAAGTTTCATAAAACATGAAAGCAGCCTGCAATAACAATTATTCGCAGTACTTAACAATAAACACTAATCCATAACACTGATGAAATATTAAACAAAATATTACCAGCTCTGTATGCTACTCAGCCCAAAAAACACAATATTTTTTATTATTTCTTCACACTATCTAGCACACAATACACACACTAATTATTAGAAAGCTATTATTTCACTTAGGCAAAACACTGGAGCTTGCTTTATTTCTCAACTTATTAAGGCTGCTTTGCTTTCAAATACTGACTCAGCATCTGCATCTACTGCGTGGCCGAGAGAAGCAACATTCCACATGATCATCTGCACAAGCTGGAAACTTGGGCCTAATGCAAGAACAGTCCCATGCTGCAATACAAGCAATGGCTCTGCATATATGGTCATCTGCAAACTTGCTGCCTCCAGCTTTGAGGCATACTTGGAAAGCTAAACAAAAGTATAGAAGAAATTATTTGCTTCACAAAATGTTACATTGGGATTTTAGAGTATATCACATTTCAGCATGTGGATACAATATACTTAAAATGCCATCTTTGTAATGAATCCATGAGATCACAGTCAAGAAATAATCCCATATTTTTTTTTGGTATAAATCCTGTTGTGTTAAAAACATGAAAGTATATTTCTCAAATGATCAAATTAATCATTTACATTTCTAAAATGACTTTCAATTTTTATTTCACTGGTAGTTAGGAATATCGACAGCTCTGAAAATCAGGCCAATTGGAAAAAAAAAAAGTCATGCTGTGCCAACTAACAGAATTACTAAACAGGTAAAAGGATTTCTTGTGTTAAAACCTATCATGCCTAGAATACTTGTGTATAATTCAATATGCTTAATTCTGTCAAGTTAAAATCCTATAGAGATTTTGATTATAAAATTCCCTTTGCGGATACAATGTTAGAGGATTTGATCTAACAACTCTTGACATCACTGGAAATAATCCTATTCATTTAAGCAGGCTTTGAGTCAGGGTCTTAGTCTTTAGAGTTTATTATCTTGCTTCAGATCCCTTCTTAAAAGTCCCCTGGCAAAACGCCCGCAGACACTGTGCTGGTTCCGGGGCTGCTGCTGCACCACAGCTGCTCTGCGCTGCGCTGACCAGCAGGTCTTACTTTTCTGCAGGGCTTTTCTAGATTTCTTGAAGCCAAGGGCTGTCCCTGGTCTGCTCTAGGGTCCGCAGCGCTTTTACTGTGCACACACTGCTTAGCGCAACGCCTCAACACCAGCACCAGGTATATACAAATTCATACCTGGAATAAATGGGATATGTGCTAGGATTCCTACATGCTGCAGTGATTAAAAAAATAAATGAATTACCTGGCAGATTGTCTGAATGAAGATTTTACAGGAGCTATTAGGAGTAAGGGATGCCTTATTCCAACAAGGCAACAAGGGTTAAGGCACCCTCCAGCAAGGGGAGCACCAGGCACATAGGAGAGTCACTTCAGCCCCAGGAGTTACTGACAGGCAAACACAGCCTGTACTGACCGCAGCACTGAATGTGCAGCTAATGCCATTAACTCCTCACATGAAAACACCTGTGGAAGGAGCTGCCCCTGCCCCTTCATTTTAAACATTAAATACAACTCAAAATATCCAGAAACAGAAGACTACAGGAAGTCTTTGAATTAATTAGAAACAATCTTGCGCTATTGCAGAGGAGCTGTTCTTTCATCTATAAAGTTCTCCTCACACAACTCACCTTATACCATTATCAAGTGTGGAAGAAATAAACGGGATGCAGAAAAGGCAAAGCACAGAGGCAAATGGTCAAAGAATTCAGTACAGAACATTTAAATTGCTTTTCATCGTATAATTATAGATTTGATAACAGCATCTCAGAAGCAGTTTTAGCAGGTTAACACTGAAAGGACACACACTTAATTGGATGGAAAGCGTGCAGCCCATCACCTCCTAACCCAGCCTTGGTGCAGGTCAGGTCCCATTTGCTGTTCCCCAGGGACAGCTCACACAGCTCCCCTGCCAGTCAGCTTACCCGAAAACTGCTTTGGTTGGTGGTCCCTACCGCTTGTTTCAGAAGGCTGACCCAGAACTTGATTTTTGAAGCATTGAAAAATCTTCCCATTTCCAGCATAAATTTGTTCGGGGCCAGTTTATACCCATTTGCCATAGCGCCAACAGTGCCTTTTAGTCTGAAAAATTCTTCTCCTCGCCTGCATTTATGTTCATAATGCAGTTATGGAGCAATCAGATCCCTTTTAACCTTCATTTTGCTAGGCTAAACAAGCCACGTTCTTTTAGTCTCCTCTTGCAGCAGATCAATTCCTCTGAGGCGGCAGAGCAAACACCACACTCAGACAGGCAAGACCTAGAAAATTTTCCCTGCCTGTCTTCAAATTTCATCCTTAATTTGCACACAGATTCATCACAGATGTACTCAATAACCATCCTGAGGACTCTCTGTAATACAAGAAAATGGGAGAAAACCAGTGCATCACAGAAACCTCAACAATTTTCAGTCTAATTATGGGTTATATGTAATAGAAACGGCACAGAAACATTAAGCATTAAGAACTGCATACGAAATACAATGGACATTATAGATATTGCCATTATGAGGAACATAGCTGCATTACTCGGAATATTTGACAACTGCAAAAAAAAAAAGGCTAGAAACATCTGGCATGAGAAAATCTATTCACAAATAATTTTAAAAGCAGAAAAGATTCCAACAAAAACAATAAGGCATGGCTGAATCCTGACTTCATCAAAATAAGTGGCAAAAGTCCCACTGACTTCCAGGGAGTCTCATTCCACTGCACATGACTAAAAGCTTTTAGCAGGAAATTTGCTAATTTGAAGACACAAAACTAGCTTGGCAGCTTCTGACCTTGAAATCAAAAAGCAGCAAAGTGGCCCAGTTACTCCATCAAAG
Organism: Tinamus guttatus; assembly: GCF_000705375.1. The sequence continues at coordinate 237,821 of NW_010576743.1, forward strand.
AGCAGCTGAAATTTTCTTGACAACCAGAACAACCCCCAGACTTTCAGAGGAGTCTCCATGGCCGAGCTCTGGTCACAGAGTGACGATGTGAAGGGCAGCTTGGGGTGAAAGCAGAAAGCTGGCTAGAGCTTCGCCTTATAAAGCTCCAATCTGGTGGTGTTATGGAAAAATATTTTTTGCAACAAGTATGATGCATGCCCTATTATAACCTATATCTGTCAAAATTGACTCCAGCATCTGTTATTCTCAAATAACCCCAAATTGGGTTTATGCTTCAGGCAGAGATCATTTTAACATACAGAATAATGACACAGATTATAGGAAACAGAGGTGTAAGGGTGATTTTTTGGATATACTGTATGCTACTAGCCTAAAGACATAAAATAACTTGGTCTGCACTGAGCATCCAAACCTAGTTAGCACCAGTCTTGAAGGATAGGAAAAAGTCTCACCACCAAATATTTATAACCTGATCCAAAAAAACACTCAAGTAATGAGACGTGAACAGACCTGGAATCCAACCTACAATATTAGGCTGACACAACATGACGGCATTTTGATGTTTCCAGGATCCTGCCAGTTACATTTGCTGTTCTTACAACAAACGACAGGGAGTTTCGCTAATTCTCTCCTTCCTTTCCCCAGAAAGGGAATGCCGGGGTGCTCTCTCAACTCTCTGAACTAGCTCTAAATTTTTGTCCCTTATATTTTTGTGGCTTTAAATACAGGGTAGGCCAAAAAGGGGATCTCATAGTTACAGAAAGTAAACAAACCCTAACTTCAAAATTTGCACTGCAGTAAGTAAATTCAGACTGTTTCAGGTTTCAGGTCAAGGAGAGTATAACTGCAGGTAATAGCACCAACTAACTGCTCATTCTAATGTCAGCTTTGCCACCTCTTTTGCCAACCTCCTAGTCCAGTAAAAATAATAATTACTAGTTAGAGGGAAATTCTCTGCTGAGCACAAAGGAGTTCATCCTATGAGTGTTCTTCAAATCAGGTGTTTGAAACTCCTGCTTCTAGTGTTTTTTTGCCAAAGTATCGGCGAACTGGATTCATCTGTCTTGCAATTTTGACAAGAACAGCTTCTTGATCCCTAACCTGTGTCTATCTCTGGAGCCCAGGGGAAGAGAAGAGCTCTGCACTGTGGCTGCCATAAGGAAAATGTGCTCAGAAGGACTTAGCTGGTGACCCAAGCTCCGTAGCTGGAGACCCACAAAAAGCACCATCACAATCTTGGCATTTACTTTCACTCTGTGAAGCTGCCTATTAACAAAGGGAAAGAAAACTTTTTTTTTTTTTTTTTCCTGACACAGAAATTAAAGAGCTCATGTACTTGAAACATGCCGACACAGTCCTTCCAGCACACTCTTCACAGTGGCAATGATTTAAATAATTATTAGACAAAATTATTAAATTGGAAAAGTACATGCTTTTGTACTCATTGTTTTTGTATGGCATCATTAATCAAAAGCTCTAATCTTACACATTGCACATAAACTATAGAGCCAGGCAGGATGACTGAAATGCTGAGAGGGACTAAGAATCAGTTTTGAATCTCCCTTTTTTGTTTGACTTCTGACAAACTGTTTGTCTTTGATTACTATTCAATAAAGACCCAGGGGTTTTCATGTGACTAAACATAATTCCTGAATTTGCTGTTTGAGTCAAACTTCAGTCAATGACTTTGAGAAGGCTGATATTTAAAATATTTAATAATGCGCTTTCCTCAATTAACTTTTTAAATTTCTGCTCATTGTGTTTATATAGAGTAGCCCTATCAGGACTGATTTTCATAAACAGAGAACTCCAGCACAGTACCAGGGAGAGAAAAAAAAATAAATACAACTCTTTATAAATAAATAAATAAATAACCTTCACTATCTCAATTGGCCAAAATTCAGGTGATAAACATACAAGGTACTCCAAACACCACCTGAGAAACATTTACATTTCTCATCCCCCTCCACAAATGTAGAAAAAGTCCAGAGTGTCATCCTATGGGACAAGCAAGTCTACTGGAGAAATTAAATTTCTTTCCAGTCCTAATCCTGTTCACTGTGACTGCTCTCCCTCAACTTTTCCTACTGCTAAAACTCCTTAAAAAAGTATTTTTTGAGGCAACACACTCACTTCCCCTCCACTTCCAGAGCTGACAAATCCTGGTTTCTCGTAATTTTTCAAAGAGTCATTTTTTCCAACGTTTCTCTTTACTGCTGTATATGTAAGTTGTATTCTTGGCAGAGACCTCTACAAAAATGGTCAACCATCAAGTAAAATATGATGTGTGGGAGAAAGAATCTGTCTACCACCTGCATGACCAACAGTTGCATCATCAGAAATGAGAAAAGACTGCAACTCGGTCCTGCTTCCCTGGGCTTTGCAGAGCTGATCGTTACCAAAAGGCCTATGGTATGTAGCTGTATCTCCATTTGCCAGGTAAAATCTGCACAAACTCGGAAAAGCAACATAGATAAGTTTATTACATGGAAAATAAACCAATCTTGGTTACTCCGTTTACACACCTGGATTTTGGAAACTGTGCAACATGAAAGATATTGCTACACAGAATTTTTACTTTACAATAGCTTTAACACACAGCAACAAACGGACACCTTATCCCAACTCTTCCCCACTGTGACCGTCACCCTGTCAGACGTTAGCCCAAATGTTTTGTACAGCAGGGATTTCTTAGGATGACTCACTCTATATGAGCTCTTCAGTGGCAATATGAGCAGCATTAGCAATAGTAGTAGCAGAGGAACAGCTGCCAGGCCCCGCTGCGGAGCCACCTTTCAGCAGCAATGTTAATTTTTCAGCCTTTCCAAGTCAAGCCTAAAAATAATGCTTAGTGCTCTATAAATTTGACTAACATCTACCCTGATCAGAAATGAGCGATTTAGCTAAGTAAATTTAAAATCCAAACTGATTTAACAGCATTTAATGTTCAACTTAGAAAAATAACAACAACAGAAGTACTAACTCCTAAAGCAGGGACATTTATCAGACAATTTTTAGGAATATGGAAGCTCAGAGCTTGCCTCTGTGCAAGAAAGGCAGACACTGCAGAATAACCATGGTTTTAAAATCAAGCAGAAAGCCATAAGGGCTGCCTTTTGGGGAAGGAATGAACCTTTCATTATTTAGATGACCATTTGTCTTGCAGACCCTTAAGGATGGTTCTGCTCACAACTCACTCAGATTCATCCTTCAGAGATATTTAAGTGACTTTTGTTTCCCTCCATACAAGAAAAAAATTGCAAAGGTTTTGGGAATACAGGGAGAAAAAGTTATGATAGAGCAAAAACAATTTGAAGAATTAGATCCTACACTGCAAAAAGAACATACATATAAATGCCAAACCATTTCTGCTTGCACAGCAAACATTTTTGGAAGCTGTTCTGGGCAACACTCAATCCTCTCTTAAAACACATACTTGTATTTTGTTTTCTATGTCCACATGTAAGTACAGCAAGAAAGGGTCATATTTTCAGAAAGGTCAAGCACCCAAGAGCTGCCTGCTAGCACCAGCTGTACTTGTCAGCCCTGTACTCATCAAAACCTGGACATGCCTCCGATGGATAAAAGGGCATTGTAAATAATTTTTTTAAAATAACTGAAATTTTATGTGTAATTGCAACATAATTTCTTTCTTACACTCAGAAACTGGTACTCAGAATTTACAACTCAGACTCACGCCATTTTCCTACCTCAAAAAAGCAGACAACCAGAACTGCATTGATGAAAGGGGCAGACACCTAGGAAAATCACTGATTTTTGTAATGGTAACATCCCTAAGCGTTGTGATAATTTGGAGCAGAAGTTTATTTTCTTCAGTGACAAACTTCAGTTTCCTTTTCACAGCATTTTTCCTACAAAAAATGTGTTAAGGGCTCGTATTACGTTTTGTGTTAACTATAATGCAGAACACTTAACTCAAGCAACTAGTCCTTATTTTAAATGATAGGAGCAAATATCTTTGAGGAGTAAGGAATTTTGGACTTGCCTGTATTGAGAAGAATCTCAGCACTTTGAAGAAATGCTCGAAATGGCCTAGTGCTTAAAGTGTATATGAATAAGAATAATCGCATTTCAAAAATGAAACTGCTTCCATTTGCAGTGCTAAAATAGTGAAATTTCAATATTTCAGTGCAGTCGAAATGACAAGTGAATTAAGGATATAAATTTTAAAAATAATGTTGCCTGGAAATTAAAGCACTTCATTATTTAGCTAAAACTGAGTAAAATAAAGTTTCAGTATGTGAATTAAAAACTGTGGTACGTGAGGTGCTACTTTACATAAAAGCACAAGGTATGAAAATTAACCAGTGTTAATTATCGTTCTTTTCATGTGGCGCCACAGAAGGGCATGGCATGTCAAAATGCATATTTGTTCAAACAAGTACCTGCCCTGAGGAGCCAACAACTCACACTGGGCAGGCACTATAGACGAGCTGCAAAGGTGTGCCCAAACAGCAGTAGATTTGCAGGCAGCAAAGGGCTATGATAAAAACAGGGACAAATCCTGGAAGAAAAAGAGCCATTATTCCAGAGAAGTAGCTATTCTGAGCTATATTTTACACAGAATCCGGCTGCCCAGGGATGCTTCTTGTAGCACACAGTAAGTGGGGAAAAAAAAGGTATTGAGAATGAGTCCCACATTACAAGTTGAATTTAACGCTATGCAGTGCCATAAACTTCTTATACAACAGGCATTTTTCTGTTATTGAACATGGCAAAGGGGGCTGAGCAGTTTTGAATGGAATTTGGTCAGATAAGAAACAATTCTAAAATATAAATACACTGCAGTAAGAGTCTGATAGTCTAATCCTTCTTGTTACATGCCTGAAAGCATGGCATGATAGAAGGCAGCCCTTCCTTTCAACAAGTCTATTCAGCACAAATGGAATTAGTCATCCTGTTGACTATACTACACGTACATTAAAATAAGTCATGGACAAGTTACTAGCTGTGCACCCTATAATACATCAATATGCAGCCTTATGCCACCTAGAATCTTTCACTGTCTCAAAAGAGGATTTGAGCATTGCTGAAAAGGTGCAGAAATTTTATTCACTAGATATTGCAAAAATAAAAGTCATCTTTTACATCTTGTCTTCTGCATTCTGTACCAACTAATAGCATCTGCCAATAAGATAAAACACCTTGTTCTCATTTCTGCTACTTGTAACAAAGAAATGCTCTGGCAAAATAATTATTTTAAAGTGTTATAGAGGATGAATGGGAAGTGGCTGATGCCTGACAAAGCAGGCAGGCTCCAGCAATGACAGACTTGGTCTCATCTACACTTATCTTTGCAGCGATGCTACATAAACCTTCAGCATTCTGAGTTAAACACTGTTGTGATCTTCCTCTTCAAGCAGTATTACTTGTCTGTGGTCTCTACCGTGACTGCAATAAATCTTTCCAACTTATTAACTGATAGCTCTTGCCTTACATACAAAAGAATCCTCACTTGATGCAGATGCACTTTCTATAGAAGCACCTATAAATTAATGTTGTCTAGTATTATACTCTTAAAATAGGTGGTGCAAAGCAGTCTTTGCTTTGGCTGAAATAAAACTACTTTCAAAATGGATGACTATTAACTTCTGTTTGGGAGAAGAGCAAAACCTTGCTTTATTTGCACCAAAAAAAAAAAAAGCCTGAGAACTTGTTTCACTGTAACCTCATTTCATTTTCAACTGTTCATCCCTTGTACAAAACACATTTTTGTGATTTTGTTCTCATGGTGCACATCTTGCACATCTGAAACACGGGCAGTCTATGAAAATGACTTCTAGGAAAGCATAAGAAATGGTATTTCACAGCACTTGCACAATTCCTGAGAGACTGTGGCATTTCTGGCCTTTGTACAATTATTTATATTCTATTCTAAAATACTTACATTTAGACTCCTACCTTGAAGGCAGCCAGCACAATGAATAACTAATAAGCAGTAAAAAACATGTGTCCCACAAAGATGCAGGCAGGAAAAAAAAGAAAAAAAAATCAATGATCATTTAACCTACATTAAACAAAAATACCCCTAAAGGTTATTCTAAGTTTTACAGAAAAAAATATGGGAATCAAGTCCAATGCTCTGTCTAGATGTCCATCCTGCAAAATTAACACTAGGAAAAAAAGTCAGATCAAGCTTCATTTTAAAACCTTTTGGTTTCTTTCCCTCCTAATTTCGACTTTAAAATAAATAAATAATCTCATCTTCCCAGTAGTGATGGCTGTTCAATTTCCAGCCCAATTGCAGGTTACATCCTTTGCCAAGCAAATGGTGGTAATTCATTAGGACATAAACCATAGCTGCATCCCTAATAGCTGCAGCCACACACAAGATTGAGTCAGTTCAGCAATTCAACCAGACAGAAAATTGCCTGTTTTACCCCATCTCTACCTCCACACCCTGAATAACTTTCCATCACCTCACTGGATCAGTTTAACTCTGTAACCACATAATCTCTAAATTCAGGCCCGCAGACAGCGAGGAGACACGGGGAAGCAAGGAGGACCACACCTTCTGTCAGAAGCCTGTGGTTACATCTAAGAAGCCCTAACACCAGAGAGCCCAAGCTGAGCCCAGCAGTTCTCCCTTCCCAGACACTGCTTGGACCAAGACTAGACCCCTTACCCACTGAGGTCCAACCAGGTCTCTGAGCTTAGTCTAGCACATCAGGTGGCTGACCCAGGCACAGAGTATGATTTAAATTGATACCACATTCAAAAGATACCACTGGACTGCGATGACGGCTGCGTTTTGCAGGACAGCTCCTATACCAGAGGTGTTACCCTGGAAGAAAAGCCGTGATCCATACATGCAGTTTTCATTGTCATACCATATTTCATGTAATTTGATGCTGTCAAACCTGATTATGGAAAATATCCAAAGACAACTATAGACAAGTTGATTTACCATCTGAACAGAAGGGACGCGGAGTGCCTGATGCTTCCTCCTCTTCCCACATCTTTCACTCCAAATCAGCTGGTTAAAGAGTAACTTCTAGGGTTAATAGAACTGAGGCAGGTTTTCAAAGTATCAGATAATAAAGTTACTATTTAATTCACTATCACACACTAAAGATTAAGAAGAAAAGGGAGTTTTGTGCTAGGCTGAACAAGCATTCTGTTTATTCTGAGGCCAGCAAGGGCAGTAATGAGGGCTGAACTCAAGTGCCTTCCCTAGATTTCTTTACAGAGGCACCTTACTATTTTTCCTGAGGGACCACAAAGGGTTAAACTAATTGGGTTAAACTAACTATGAAGATCCACTTCATACTGTCATTATTTGGAAACACTTGGAATACTAAAGTGAACTCAAACATGAAATTTCGGAATTGTTAATTGTGATCTATAACCTATTTCTTAAAACAGCCTCAATACCAGAGAAATCTAAGATGTTAAGTGTTAAAACAGTGTTTGAGAAGAGATTCAGCGGAAACTAGATGTCCAGACAGGAATAGCTGACTTCAGTAACAGCCAGATCGGTAAAGCCTGCTATAAAAACAGAATTTGCTAACATATGGATGATTATAAAGAGTAAAACTATTTTTAAAGGAAAAATGGGCAAATTGAAATTCTTTGAAGCAATCACGAAACATGAGGATTAAGAGCATGGTTTAATAAAATACGTTTAACAAGAATCATCATGAAAACCTTTTGCAGCTGTCACATGATAAGAGGCAAGCTCCCTCCCATATAAAGCAAGCACTGAAAGAAGAAGAATTAAAGGTTAGCCCCGTGTTCCTTTTTCCTCTAGAAAGTTCCAAAAGGGTCGCCCCAGACAGTCTGCTGTGTTCAGACTCTCAATCTTTAACAAGTTAATTAGCAACCTAAAAATGGCCAGGAATAGTGACCGACACAGCTTGCAAAAGACGCAGTCATTTCTTTCCAAAAAACACAATTTGTCAAGAACCAGAGATCGTGGAATAACTAAGGTAGGAAGGGACCTCTAGAGGTCTTTTGTCCTAACGAAATATATAAGATGCAGCTTAAAGTAATATATAGTATTCACACACAACAATAGAGTCTAAAATAGTTAAGATAATAAGAGATCTGGCAGTTAACAGTTTTGAAGACTATTTTGCAGTAAGATCACAATCTAAAAACCCTAGTTGTTTACCAAGACTTAGAACTTTCTATGAGCAGATCACACAACAAAGTGGAAGACCTACTCTGAATCAGAAGTGGTGTGCTTATAGCTTACAGCTTGAATTCCACATGCAGTTGTGGTCAGAAAGATCATTCTTGACTCTAAAAGTATGGAGAAAAGTGAAAAGGAGGATCAGGAGTATGGAGGGTACAGAAAAGCTTCTGTACCAGAAGAATATTACTAAATCACAGCTCTCCAGGCTAGAGAGAGATGACTGGAAGGGATATGAATCAGTAAACTCATCAATAAACTCAGGATTGGCATACAGACAATGAAGAGAAAAAGGTTATTCATTACTCGTTCATTTATTATTCCTCTACTTTATCCAAGAAACAGGAGGCATTGAAGTACCAGACAATAGGTTTAAACAAACAAGCACCACCTTATTCACACAACTAATTGTGAAAGCAACAGCTATAGTGTGCTGTGGATGCCAAAATTTTAGCCAGGCTTAAAAAGCTGTAAGAAAATTCCATGGAAGAAAAATGACGAGCTAAGAAACAAAAATACAGGCTACTGGGTCAAGTGCCATAAGAGCTTCCCCCTAATTCTGTCCTTTGGCACCCATCCACAGGCTGAGGACAGGCCCCAAGGCCCAGCTCAGCCCATCATTCTTCCTCGTGGCACCTCAGAGAGGGGGACAGGTCAAATCTCCCCTGAAGAGCAGCACCAGTTCCTCAGGCACTTGCTTCTGGCCCCTTCTACCCATCTGCAAATCCTTCCTTAGGCAGGAGGCAGGGACAGGTCTATAAGCTTCTCTTCTACAGCAAATTTGCAGAGGTTTCTCTCTCCCATGGGATGGTTGCTTTTAGTTTTGCAGTTTTCTAAATTCTTTGTGTGAGAATTACTTTGAAGTAGTGATCAAATACCAATTTAGTTTAATGAATGAGCCACAAAAAAGAAACCATATGCTTAAGAGCACTGTTAAAATTCACTAACTTTTGACTATTTTTAATCATTCATTGCCTTATTATCTTTCCTTTGCCTTCTGAGAATGACAGTGCCCCAATGATTAAAATGAGATATGGAAATACATATGTAAAATTATGCAATTCCCTTCTGCTTGCTATGGTAACTAAAGGCAACTTTGGGTCACATAATTAAAAAAGGCATGAGTAGAAATTAAGTAGTGCTGCATTATTTCTTCTTTTATATGTAAAGACCGAAACTGATACTGTTTTGAATGCTCATTTTTCCCACTTCCACCTTAATACTTTTCTGTTTTTCCACTTGCCAGCTCCCTTCAGTTATCTGCACACATTGACTTTTTGCTTAGAATGGTCTTGACAGTGTTCTTATGAACAAGAGAGAAAGATGTTGTAGGATTTTTAAGCTACTTCACCTTAATACACACTCACTTTGTCATTATTTTCAAACATCATGTTTCTCTAAGCAGAAAAATAACATGTCCTAGTTGTTCAAAACCTAGAGGTAAGTCCCAAAAACCCAACCAATAAGACAGAAGAGCTTAAATTACCCAGCTAAAAACTTATCTTGCAATCCAGCCAGACAAGGATGAAAGGGTTTGACAAAATAAATATGTTTCGCCCTTTGGCATCTGGGTCTTCTGATGTTTAATTAAAAGAAAAGGCTAAAGGCTACGTTCTTCTCTGAATGTTAGCTCACTACAGAGATACCAAAAGGACAGGCACCTTTCAGAATTCCTCACACCAACAGGAATGTAAAAATCATTTTAATCGAAAATATAACAACCCAAATAAAGCCATTAGACTGCATTTGAAATGCTTCATTGGAAGACAAAACTCAGCTCTGGCTTCCAGAAATGCTTAGCGGAACATTTCTTGGTGCAAAACATTAGACATGTCCTTTCTTGCACCACAGCACAGATGAATCTATTATTTTGAGAAGCAACTGTATTTTGGCACCCAACACTAGTGCTACAGCAAACAGACCAAGATAGTAAATGCACTAGGTACTTTTAACGTATACGAGATGAGAAATTAATTCCATCTCAAATTATGGCACGCCATTCAGCATGCATCTAAAATGCACTGTCACTAAGGTCCACCTGGAAAGGGCTGTGCCCTTCTGGCCACTGGTGCCTGCAATGAAATTCCCTGGAGCTGGAAGTCCCACGCTGCCTCAGCCACAGGATGCAACACGAGTTAGCTCAGCCATCCAAGGCCCCCCCGAGGTTGCAGGATGCTCCAAAATGCACCCCACACCAGCAGCTGCCTTCCCTCCAGCTTCTCGAGGAGTCTTCCTCAGGCAGCAAGAGGATTCCTCGCTGCCCTGTTAAACCAGTTCTTACTTAAGATCCATCTGGTTCGCACAGATCCTTAGAGACGTGCGCTGCATGTTTTATATTCACCTTGGACAAAATGCTTACCTGCTGCATATAGAAGAAAAAAAAAAAAAAGCAACCAAAATCTAATAAGCGTCCCCATCATGTAAGTTAAGCATATGCCATATGCCTATAATCAAAGTTGTTTTAACTTTTATAGCTTAATACACAACAGCACTGTATTTTTGGGAAGCCTTTAGCAACTTAGGAAACACAAACCTAACTAAATTATCCCTGGGGAAAATATTCAAAACCCATAAACTTTCTTATGATTGTTAGTTATGACAAGCAAGCTAAAAGTTTGAGTATCTCCAAGTCTCTACAACAGCAATTTTTCTCCCTCTCAGATGTCATTTTTTCCTGCATATGGCCATATTGTTATAAGCACGGAAACTGAATCAAAAGGACAAACCTGAAGCTTATGAATCTGATTACATATCTCATATTTGTAAGCAGCAAAACTCAACCCAAATTTCTCAAGCAATGAATTCTTTCACTAGATGAGCTTTTTGAAACATTTCTCTCTCCTCCCGGACTCCTAGCTTTCCTCAAATTCATTTTTTAGTCACCCGTTCCTTTTCCACATTTATTTTGAATGGCCATTAAAATTCACAGTTATGTTCAACAAACAAAACAAAGCCAGGAAGAAATGTCTGATATACTCTAGCGCTTCAGTCCCTGCTGTCACACTGCCTCTCCCCAAAACCTTTGCATTGATACTTAATAAAGAAATAAGCCCCGACAGATTCTTGAGTGAGGTCCTGAGGGAAGATGCAGAAACAAATGGCCCATAACGGTTTGCTCTACTCAGTCCAAAATGAAAGACCAGAACTATTACAAGGGGATTGCTATTCGTCCCCATGTTCTAATGTCAGAAAAATGTTAAGCAATGTCTCAAAAAAACACCTATGAATGTACGTACTGAATATATACACAGTAACTTCTTTGCTGAATAATAATTAAAAAATAAAAAAAAAAACACCATGCTGATGGTCATAATTAACAGAACGTATTAGTTGACCAGCTCCTCACTTTGCTCCAGAGAAACTAAATACTGTTTGTTTAATCCTGGAGTTTTTGTTCACTTAGTTTGTGGCTTAAAAGATGACTCCCTCTTCTCATCAAAAATATTGACAGTAAGTTACTAAAAGGTCACCAGAAATCCAGTCAGGAGCACAGGGGATTGCCTCTATTGCTAAAGCCCTTTGGAAGACAAACTTTCCAGAACTGCTCTTAATGTTGCAGAAAATTGTCTTTTCTTGTCCACGAAATAGCTATTCTCCATGTATTTGGACAGACTGAGGAAAGGCGAAAGTTAACCAAGACTTTCAAGGACTTGGCTGAGTAATTCATGAGACAGGAAAATCAGAGACATGCTTTGTATTTTCAAGTTAAATAGGTGGCACCTTTATATGTAATGGCCACATGCTGGGCAGGGAATTCACTGTAGGTTGGGGTATGCCAGCATTTGAATTTGGGCCGGATTTTGTTTTTGGCTGGACAGGTGTTTGGAGCAGCACTGAAACTGAAATCAGAGGTAGACTTGCCCACCACAGAACAAACCATGACAGAAGTTGTTGAAATGCAATTCAAATACTCTCATATTCCTCAGTCTCAAACAAAGTTAATTCATAATTTGA
>NW_010576744.1:0-138289 GCF_000705375.1 Tinamus guttatus
GTGTGTACCTAGGTATGTTGAGGATGGAAAGAGAGTGAAAAGGAGGCTGTTCAGTTCATCCCCGATTTCTGCTCATCCTTCCCATTCCTACTATTGCAGCGACCTCGCCTTGCACTGTAAATTGCTCTGATACAGATGATGGTCAGGTACCAGGAAAACAGAAGGGTATAACTGTCCATGTGCATAAAACAATTGGGAAGGATGAATACAGAGAAGAGGACAGTGACGTATTTATTTGTTAGTTGTCAGGAAAATCAGCAGCTTAAATATGTAGTTTTTAAAAATGATTTCTTTGGCTTTCTCCTTATTCCAACTGCAGTAAAAAAATGCATAGAAGAATGTTATCACATATTTCAGTGCAGCATATATTACAGTGATGCTCATGGTTTGCAGCCTGAGGGGTGAGCATACTCTCAGAAAGGTTAAGAGGCCACAGACTGTATCTTGAAATGCTTTCGCTACCGTGTTCTGTCTTTCTTTTTAACATGGAATAATAATAATAAAAAAATGCAAGCTACACCTAAGGGCCTGGCAAGGATAGCTCAACAGTGCAGAGCCAGTGTAACCGAAATGAGGAAACAGGCAGAATCCTCTGTGCTGTGGGAGAAAAGGGTCTTGCTTCTCGTCCACAGCTCCTTGGCGTAAGTTAAAATAACTCCCTTTCCTAGCCTGACCAGGAAGGAGGGAGGCAGTGCTTTTTGTTTCGCAGTTTCTTCACTGGACCTCTGCTAGGTCGGCTATGGGGGGAAGCAAGAAGTAACTCATCTAGGGAAGCACTTGCAGGGAGTGAGCTGGGTTTTCCTGGGGATGCTGCTTGGCACGGCAGCAGGCAGTGAAGCAGCCGGGCTCCTTCATGTGGCAGGGGCTACCCTGCCACAGCACACTGCAGGATATCCAACCTCATCTTGCAATGCAGCAGAGAGGGGTTGTTGAGCAGATGCATTTGGGACAAGGCAACAGTCACTCCCATGGCTTAGCCCAGACCCTGTGTTGTCTAGGACAGGAGAAAGAAAGCTTTCATGAAGGCTGTTCTGTCTTAGGTAGCAAATTGGTATTGCCTCCTGCTGTAGGATTAATTTTAATTTATCAGAAATACCACAGTGTGTTTGAAAGCTTACATTTTTGCCTAGGCATAGGCAAATTTAGGCATAGCAATTACTTTTGAATAATAAAGTTAGTATTCTTCATGCTTACTGCAGATAAACTGCTCACAAGTTGTGGCACAGGGCACTAAGCTGAACAATGTGGACAGACGAAATTGTCAGTGTTCTGAGTCATCGGATTCTCAGCTGATGGTATCACTGGCTCATGCACTCGGAACCATATCATTGTTTAGGAGCTTGTTGTTCTAATAAACTAAAATGTAATTGCTATTTTTTTTACGACTGATTCAAAAATTTGTAATTTATTTGAATAATCAAAGCCTGAAATTGAAATATTTCTATGAGATTTTTTTCATTCTGTGTTGCCTGTATAAGGATTTGCTGTATTTATATTGAGTATGCAAATTTAGTGGTTGATGTATAATGAAAACAATTGAAGTATTTTTAAGTTAAGAAACAAAACTCAGCAACATAGACTTTGTCAGATGATTATACTCCAGTGAAAAGAAGTAATAAAATGATGGTGCTTTCCTCTAGTTTTGATAAACAACTAGACTCTTATTTTGCTCCGTGTCGCAAAACATAAATAGCCAGCATATACAGCTCTTAAAGTGAAAAACAACTTAAATTCTATAAAGACTCACTAAGGAATTAGAAACTTCTGGAAAGAGTTAAAAGTATTTTAGTCATAGAGAGTTTGTTTTGACCTTGCAATGTGTGGGTGTAAATGACGGGCTCTTGATAAGTGGGTAATTTAATGAAGGAATTTCGAAGGTTAATTCCTCCTGCCCATCATTCTTTCCACATCCTAAAAAACACTCTCCGTAATGCAACAGTATTGTTTTATTTTTTCCAAATTACTCAATTTCCTTTGTAACACAAAGACTGTGCTTTGGAATTCTTCTCTGTGTGGATTAAGCATTTAATATTGTCAAAGGAATCGAAAATAAGTGTTTGATGTTCTATATAAATTCTACTTTACTGAAATAAAAGGAGAGTTTCTTGCCTTGTTCAGAATCCATGACAGGAGCATAAAACTTTCAGGATTTTAGTTTCATCTGTCTTCTTACTGCTCAATGGGAATAACATGCTCAGTTAATACTGAGGGTAGAGAAAAGCCATAGAAAACATAGTGGAAGAACAAGACTAAGAGAGAGTGAAGTAAAATGTGTTCCTTAAAGGGAATCTTCCCCCTAGCTTTTATGGTCAGGTCCTGGCCCACTTCCACTGCTATATGGCTCCCTTAGGCATATTTTCTCCAGGACAAATGTAGGCAGGTTAGTTCAAGTTGCCTTAAAAGCTACCCTGCCACAGCACATTGCAGGATATCCAACCTTATCCTTCAGGTAATTCGTCCCATCAAATTATGCTAAGTGTAATAAATAAATCATATAGGGACTTTTAACAAGACTGTTTAAAGTGGAGGTAGGTGTGCAGCTATCTTTTAGTTTTGGTAATATTAGAGATCTTTGGTGATATTTTAGGGCAAAAAGAAATCTCACAGAATTCTGCTCCCTAGGTTGTCCGAATTCTGCATGATTATCACTTTCTAATGCTGCTGCTGCACAGGTAACACTGGCTTCAACCAACGTACCCTAAGGGTATGTTCCTGCCACTCCAACTCAGAATACTAATTAAATATCACTATCAGTATAACGCACGTAATATATAATGCACAATTCCAGATCTTTTTCAGTTAAATGGCAGCATAGGGAATGCCCTGTTACAGATTTGTAGGCCCTTGCTGTAGACCAAAACCAAGCAAACCAAACTGCATGGCCACACTTTGGCTGGGAGCTCAGCTCTCCACAGCTTGAGTCAAGCCGTCCTGCTGAGTGCGGGGGATCTCCCTCAGCTCTGAAGATCAGCGAGGGGGTTGGTTGTTTCTTTGTCTACCAGTCCAGACCACAGTCCTGATGATAAGTCACACTAACATCTATTAGTGCGTATCTTGTGACACCTCTGCTGCTTATAACTTATTTCCTTCTGAGGAAATGACATTGTTCTCCTAAAGCAGCAGTGACTTCCAGGATCCTGTGTTTGCTGACATTTCTGCTTTGCCTTTCTTATGGCTTGTCTGTTTTCAAGCCTTTAGTGACTGGAACATCATTAATTAATTAAAAATTAATTAATTGTTTTCATTTTTTGAGAATGAAACAACAGCAGGTGACAGCCTGTACTTCATTATTACCACTCTGTAATTTAACAGCATGGGATTTGCAGCAGAATTGTCTTTTTTTTTTTTTTTCAGTGAGCACTTTGTTCTCCTGACACTCCTTTATGCTTAGTATTTTAGAGATAATACTGAATAGCACCTATAGTTTTAAACCCACACTTCATAGCAAAGTTGTTAAAATTCATGCCTCCCTCAGCTGAACTGAACTATGCCTGTTTTTCTTCCCTAGTCTCCAGCTGTGAATTTGCACAAACAAATAGGAGAACACAAGTCGATCTGCCCAATTACTGGTTAAGTTGATTTTAGCCAGTGACAAAAGCAAAGCTATTCAAGGCAATGAAATATCACTAAACTAATTATATCACTTTTGCTAAAATTGCCTGATAAGAGTGGAAAAAGAACTCGAAATTTCAAGAACTTGAAATTTCAGTTGGGGTATAGGTTTGTTTGTTTGTTTTCAGAAACAGGTGTTTTCTGTAAAGACGGTAATGACAAGTATTTCAATTCTTTCTTTGCTAGGAGAACAAGAGAGTCCTTCCTAAATAATTCAGACGTTAATTTCACTTTCCAAACTACATTCATGTAATATTGCTTGTATAGATATTCAATCTCAGCAGATTGATGGTTATGCTTTCTTCTAAATAAACAGTGGAATCACCACCTGAATGCTAAATGCTTTTCTTGGGACTACCTGGATTCCTGCCAGGATTATAAGACGGTTATCAAGAGCTTTCTTTCAATTATTCGGAATAAAAATCAATCTGGGCTCGAACTGTCTGTTTAGCAGCACCTAACGCTGATATCGAGGGAACTGGCGTGGCCATTCGCACGATTAGATTCTGTGTTTTTGCCTCCCTGACAGCAAGCCCCTCAGTATGTTTCCTACCCTTCAGCAGCTGTTAAACTGGGTTTCTTCTGGGTTTCAAAGGTCATCATTTTAATTCGTATTTTTCTGAGAGCTCAGTCACTGATAACTTATTTATGGTTTTATGAGCGAATTCATCTTCCTTTTGGCTGATGGGGTGTGCATGTAGTTGAGCCTTCATGGTCTACTTAATCCTGAGGGAATTCAGAGGCCTCTATTTTTCTTCTAAAAATGATTCAGGATAGTTCTGAGGTTCTGTTCCTGCAATGTGCCACATGTTATGTATGCGTATTTTTTTTTTTAATCTCTTTAACCTTTATCTGTGGGGAGTTTTTTTTTGATTTTTACTATTGGTAGTTGCAGCAATAGCAAGACAGTGGTACCAAACACCCGGGCAGTTATACCAGAGCCTATAGACTTTACCAGGCAGACGAAAAGCAGGAAGCTTTGGGCCTGTGGGGATGAAGCCGGAATTAGCGGTAGCATGGGAGATGCTTCAGATGCTAAAAAGTCTTGCTGTGTTTGTGCTAGTGGCTGCTAAGGTTCAATAAACTTCATCCAGCACTGGTACAATAAATTTAATGCATTTCTGGTATGTCCAAATATGACACGAGTAAGGGTAGTATTGCTAAAGCTAGTGTGCCAAAAATAAACATTTTCTTTTATGAGTTGTAGCACAAGTGGCATGAAAGGGGAGCCAAATTGAAGCAACCTTATTGGAGGCTGATTGCTTGCTGTTCAAGAGAAATGTTCCCAGAGCACAGGTCAGCTGTATGTTGAAGTCCAGTAGAGACCTTAATTTTTAGGAATTTAAAATGCTTTCCCAAGTATGGATAAATTAATTTTCACAATATCTGGAAGAGTAAACAAATATTATCCCTATTTAAATTGTGGGAAAAGCAATTTAGGCAGATGCAGTTATTTGTCACATAAAGAAAAACTGTATGAGAGCCAGAAACTGAAGCCAGATTTCCTCGTGGCGTGTCCTGCATTATTAAATTTCCCTCCCATGGTTGACATATGTCATTACATGGCATTGTCCATCAGTATTTTCTCTCGGGATATTTTGTGTGCTGAAATAAGATATTAGAATACAATGTTTCCCTTTAATCCACACACCCTAACACTTGAGCTAAAGGAATAAAACCACACGTGTACAAGTGAATTACCAACTTCAGATCAGCCACAGAAATAGGGCACAACATTCTCTTTGCCAGTGTCTTATTTACTTTTCAAAACAGTTGTTTTCATAAACACTTTGTGATGCTTATGTATACCGAATAAAAGAGTGGTTTTCAAAGAGTGAATATATTAAAAATTCATTTATTCAGACTTCATATTTACCTACTTTAATGTATTTGTACAGCAGGAAACCCTTTGTACCTTTTTAATTGTTACTTTCTCTAGACATTTAAGTCAATTACTGCTGAGCAGTTAAACTCTAGTGGCTTTGGTTACGTTTGGAAAAGAAGACTTAAGGAACTCAAAATAAAGCAAGCAGCTCGATTCCCTTAGTATTAAACTCCCTTATCAAGTATTAGACTTATGATGACAGAAGGATGTTCTGATGTCAAGATTTATCCCTTTTAAGATAACTGTTTAAAAATAAGCCCTTAAAATTTTACTTTTTAAAGGTTTTTCTATTACTTTTTAAAGGTTTTTCTAAGTAGATGAAAGTTTATTTTTATTAGGTCGATGTTTAATATTTAAGGTTTGTTTACAAAGCTCTCACTACATCTTCATGAAACGAAGCGCTGTAACAAAGGGCTTCCTGGCTGATCCGGTGTTGGATCCTGCTACACTCTCTCTCATCTTATATCCTCAGCTTTCAGAAAGAGAGGGGCTATGCCACTATTGCAAGGCATATCAAAGGTTCTGATATACCTGCAGCATTTCAAATCGGGATATTATTAAACCCAGGTATAAAATTACGGCTTAGCATATTTTATTCCTGGAGTTACGACTTTTATTGAGCTATTATTGGTATTAAATTCCCATTGAAGCAATAATTATGGTTGAACTATTTTGCTGACATCTACAGTCATTATAAAACTGATTGTGGTAGTTATGGAATCATCATAACTATACCCTTAAGCAAGTGAAGTAATAGACAAAAATAAATAAATATAGAGATGTTTTAATTTTATTTTGGAATCAGTTCCAAGTTATGAAATTCTAAAAATTGAATAAATGATCTGTCACCTTTAAAATAAAAGGAAAGTGCAGATTGTGAAAACACTGACCTACAGATTCAGTCCTTTGGCCATAAGGAGGTTTCAACAGTAGCAGCTTAGCTGACTCTTCACTGTTTCTGTTCAGATTGGCCTCTGAGTTTGTTATTCACTGACTCTTCACTGATTCAGGGTTGGAACTGTTTCACTTCAGATTGGCCTCTGAGTTTGTTATTCAGATTCTCACTTTTCTTACAGTATGAGCACGGTGGACACTTCCAGTTTTGAAACTTTGAATTTAGCTTAGTAACTTCCAAACTCACCAAGGTCACCAGAATACCATAATTACAGACAGCTATGATTTTAAATTATTCTGTGGTCCACACATGAATCATCCTACCATGTGTCTATGTGTAACATCCCCAAAATATAATGATGCTCTTTATTAAGTACATAGCAAATATATTAACTAGTTAAAAAAAACAAAACAAACAAACAAACAAACACTATTGGGAATGCAAGAGCTGAAATAGAATATTTCTTAAATATGAATCTGTAATTTCTAGCATATTTGTACATTTTATCAGATTAGTTTCTGTCACAAGTTTTGGTAATAAATTGACCTACCTTTTTAGTAGCATGCTTCCCTTCAGGAAGCCTGTGTTTAAATATTTCCTGAAAGATTGCATTTTCACCTTTCTAAAAGCTTTTGAACATAAAGGACTGAAGAGCTGTTTCTAGTATGAAACAGCTAGTTTAGTATGTTTTAGTATGTTTTTCGTATGACTTCTGTTTCATACAATTTTACACAATTACAGTATTTTTTTAAGCTGATTCCATCTTCCTCCTTATATGCTAAGATGCAATTTTGTGGAGTGGCACACACTAATGTCATATTTGAGCTTGCCTGCTTTGGAATTCATTTTACATGTTTGGCCAGCTAAACCAGAGCTGCTTGTGCTGGGCTAGACCCGCAAGTGCAAAATGTTGTTTGCTCGAGGGTGTGGGTTGGCATAATCTCAATGATGGGAAGATGTTACAGATGCAAGCTGCCTGCTTCTCTGTTCCCAAAGCTTATTTTATAGTGATTACAGTTAGCGAATATTGGTGCAGGTGAGGTTGAAGTTAATTTTATTAATTAAACTCTCAGAGTATAACTACAAATTACCTAGTCATTGTCACCAGTGCTTTTTAAGTGTAGTTCTCTAATTATATTTCACTACCTGTGCTGATCAAACAGTAAGTTCTGCAAGTTCTCACTTTTAATTATTGATACAAGAGCATAAAATCACTAATATAGTCTGGGATTTCATAGGCTCTTGTGACCATTTTTCATGCTTGGGGTCTACGTGTACTTCCATAGGAGAAAGTTGCTCTAGCAGTAATCCACTCTGATAGCTCTTAGTAACCTTTGGAGAAGATGTGAATATATTCTTTTAGCATCAAAGGGAAATGTTCATGTTCTACTAACTGAAGTAAAAGTATGTCCAGAATTGCTAGAATATCTTTCACTACCAATACCTTCAATAATATTTTAATTGATTTTTTTAATGTATTAGTTTGCTTGGATATGGATTTATTCTTTTATATTATTTAAACTATTTTGAAAGCATTTTTCAACTGTCTTGCCTTAATTATTACAGACATTTACTAGAATTTTATGCTACCTCATACTTTTTTTCATCTGTAAGACTGAGGGCAGATGTAATAAGATGCATGAACAAAGCGTATTGCACTTTTAATTAACTATTAATATATTTAATGTAACTTCCTGAATCTTTATCTCATATTATTTAGATAATGTTTTTGCTGTATTGTCTTTTATTATGATATATTTCTACTATACAGTGCTGTGTTTTTAGACAATGTATTGATAGGCAATTGCTTATAAGTATGGCCAGTGAAATTTAAGTACATGACAAAAATATTGAGCACAGCATATTTTTAACATAAAGCCTCACTCTGATATGTTTCTTTTCTATCTAAATCTATCTAAATGTTGGCTGTGATTTTTCAGGAAAAAAATGTTGAAAAGGTCTACTTAGCTAAAGGGAATAGCTGTGATTCTAGATATTATACATCACTGTAAAGTGTTAAAACACTAAGAATTTAATTCTCTTTTGTGTGTGTGTGTGTTGTTTTTTGTTAAAGTATTTATAAAATAGGTTATAGGCGCATTGATCTTGCACTTTTTCTTGTGACAGTGAATGTGTAGAATAATCGACTTTCTGTCCCATTTATAAAGTATTCAGTCATTATCCTAGTGCGTAATGTAATACCAATGTTTAAAGGGCTTTCACAGGAGGAAAAGTGGCATGGTTTGGTTTACTGCATTGCCTGTCAGCATTTTATTTGTCTACAGAAGCATATGCCATAGCATTTCAGTTCAACTAAAGCACTGTGTGTTCTTCAGCTATGGAGAAAGCTATAATAGGAAGTAGGTCAGTGTTTGAATGTAAAAATCTCTCTTGTTCCTGGCTCTGTGCAGATACTTTGAATCTGTGAACCTTTTTTTCTCTGTAAGATGCTGCTGCTGTTTAAAATTAAAGAGAAACTAAGTGTTTTCTTGCCTGCTTATCTGTGTCTGTTTAAGCTTACTGGATGTAAAAGTGATAAAATCCAAAGTTTTGCACTTAAACACTTACAATATGAATTGATGTATTTACTGAACTGCAACCTATTTATTCCAGGAGTCCAAAAGGTCTATAAATCTGACACTAACATGTATATATATCAAAAGAAAACATTGCTGCAACTTTTTAAAATCCTGGGGGATAACGTGACACAGCCCCTCTTCTCACCCAGGATTTCTATTCTGCTCATTCTTGCATCCACTTAGTATAGTCTGAAATTTTCTCATTCCTAATGGCAGACTCTGTTCTCCTAGTCTTCAGGCAAATATTTTTCAGTATGTTAGATGAATGTCAGGATTTATTGGTTAATGCCCCTTTTCCAGCAGAGATGAGAGACAGGAACCTCTAATGAACATGGTGTAGAGTCGAAGTATTCTTTAATACAACACTGGTGTACTAATACCTTATGCTGAACTTGTGAGTTATGCATAAGCTGTTTGGCAGATAAGCTCAACTGCTCTGCCTGTGTCAGGAAAAAAAGGGATTTTAGGATCCAGTGTGTGATTCTGTTTGCATTTGGCTTCTGCACATTTTTGCCTTCGATAGATCAACTTTCTGCTGAACTTTGCCATGATTCAAGATGAACTTTCAAATTGGTAAGGCTTATAAACCTACTCCTACAGAGCTTCTTAAAAAGAGCTGTCTTCATTCATTTGACCTTCAGCAAAATGCCAGCTTTGTAAGGATTTTTCTTTTTTCCATACTTTAATGAAGCAATAGCTTTATTTTTTTGTTACCACAAATATAGTTTCCCTTTTTGCCATAAGTTCACTAAGGGACTAGGAGAAGGTTTCAAGAAGGCTCTAGTGTTGGAAACAAAAGGCATGATACTTAGTTTGGAGGCAATGGGAACAAGTGTCTTGTATGATACACCACGTATCCTTAGTGGAGGGGAAGTCATGATATTACAGATAGGCCATATTGCTGCCTTGCCTTGTCTGCTGCCTTGTAGGAGCTGCTGCATAGCTGCTTAGATGGTGCATTTTTTCTTTACCTCTTTCTTTTTCGTGGACCCATGCTTTGGAGCTAGTGGCTCACCAAAGTACACATTTACTTATCGCCTGTTCTTGGCAAGGAAAAAAAAAACTTGCAGTCCTGTCCACAGAAACATGAGTTGCACATTAGCTGTCCTGGAAGGAAATGACTGGCTTATTTTCTCTCTCATACTATACCCTTTACTGGAGAATTTATGGGACCTCATGGACTCTGTGGTACCATCACAAGCGAAAGAACAGTCCTGTTGTTAACAAGTCGGCATTGTATGAAGAAATGTAAGGGAGGCAGGCTAAGTTGTTCAGTATGACAGCATCTGTGCACTGGTGTGTCTTGTAGACCCATCATGGCAAGAAATTGAATTCTTTTTTATGGTTTCTGTAGCTAAATCTTTCCTCTTGACTGCCGGGTAGCGTCCTGCTTCTTCATCAATGGCAAAGCACAAGGTGCAAGCAGAAGGCACACGAAGCCGTGCAATACATTCTAGTAATCTGAAGGTCTTAATTGGCCTTAATTGGTCTTAATTTTTCGTTGCTGCAGCACTACTGCATATCTAGTACTTGTCTATTCTCTAGTACCCCATTCTACGTAACCATTTTCTGCAACGGTAGAAGGAGGAAAAGTCTAGTGGACGTTTGGGAAAGACTTTTGTCTTGAAAGGTCTTGTCCTTAAATCCTCTTTTCCATCAATTTTCTTGTGTTTTTCTCTGAGGAATCATCTGATTTTTATGCAATCTCTCAATAAAAGTTTTATTTCAAGTAATAAATATTGGCGAAAAAAAGAGATAAATAAATTGTCTTGCAAAGTACCTCTGTCACATCAGCACAACTCTTTATCCTGCTTCCCTTCTACGTTCCAAGAAGTCTTGGTCAGAAAACCAGATGATAACTCAGTATTTTCAGTCTCAAATGGTAGCTCTGACAACACTTTCAGAATAACTCAAACTCTTAGGATGAAATATGAAGTGTTGTTTATTTCTGTTCCCTAACTTGCTGCATTCATGCTCCACTCTGCTAATTGCAAAACCTTGTGGAAAACACATTTCAGTCAGGGCCTGTTGCCCAACTCTAAAGACAAACAGGCAAGCTCCAGTTTCCATGGTTTCAGGCACTGCTGTGCATCCTCTGAAGGCTCTCCTGCTCCTGGTGGAAGAAAAGCAAGTACGGAGAATGTGCGAAAGGCTGGAAGTCAGGGATTGTTTGGGGGCTGGTTTTTGTTTTTTGGCTTTTTGTTTTTTTGTTGTTGTTTTTTTCATTTTCATCTTTTATGTTTACTATAATGATTAAAGTTTTTTTCAAACTGACTTCTCAGTGATGTGTTTTCTCCAGCAAAACTGTCCTTTTTATTTATTTATTTTTATTTTTTCCTTCTAGAAACAGAAAAAAGGTTACTTTGGATTTCACACTACAAGCGTTTTTCTTGGTTTTGGAGATGAGACATGGATAGGCAACAGTTCTTTATCTGCTGCAGCTGATTATTTAAACCAAAATGTCCTGGGCTTGTTAGCCAATGGCTTCTGTTTCTGAAAGAGCAGTCTCCTGTTTTAGTAAGAAATTACATTCCTTGAGACTTCCTTGGGGCAAAGGAAGGGGCCTATCTGCAACACGGAGCCAGTTAAATAGTTCTGAGAAGGCCTAGACACCTCTAAAATGGCTGAATGCAGTTCTTGAAAGGCATTTCTTGCTCAAAACCTAGTCTCATTTTTATGCCTTCCAAACTTTTGACATGTTGGAATACCTCATTGTCCTTTGCTTTAGCTCCCATGCGTAAAATAGGTGAATCAAAGAGTTCCAGCTTTTGGAACGGTCTGAGGGAGCAACGCAGGGCCCAGGGAGGGCAGTGAGATATGGGGAACCCCTTTTGAGGCTCTCTGCGATCTACATCAAATCTTTTAAGGACCCATAAGTGAAAAACATGCCACTCTTGGCTGTATCCTTGTTTGTTTGTTTTTGTTTGTTGTTGTTGGTGGTGTTTTTTTTTTTTTTTGAGCAGATTTTATCAATGAGCATAAAAGTGTCTCAATCTTTTGAGAGGAGATGAGACAAACTCCTGAGTAGAGACATCCTGAACTCTAACTTGTAAGAGTATCTGCCCCTAGTAAAATAAATTTACTCTCAAGCTCTTTGCCCCAATAAATTAATATAGAAATGAGTGTAGTGTTTGGTGCATTGCTTGAGCGTGTTTTGTAAGAGAGGCATTTCATAAGCTCTTTGGTCTACTGCCTGTTCACAGAATGCCCATCAGAAAGGGGTCTCCTTCCTGGTTTTTTTTAAACATTACCATGCTCAACATATGGGCAGTAAAGCTGAGGACTGTATGTTGTGTGTGTTGCTTGTTTATTGCCCATCTTTTTATTTCTTAAAACTTAATGAATGGGAAAAAAAGTGTGGGCATTTTTTGTTCAAATTTATTTCTGTGCTTTCTGTTAAATATTACACGGAACTTTATGTGCCCTATTGGCATGTGAATTGTTTTTTTTAAAAAAAAATGCTTACAAGTCCAACTTTGAAAATTTGCTTTGCTCTAACAGAACTTAAGTGTTACTGATACTTTAATCCAATTGTGTGTTATTTATGTGAAGGCAAATTAATTCCTCTAAGCATCTTACTGTGCTATTGCCTTCTCAGTGTGTCATCAAGTGCCTTCTTCCCCCAGTGTCTGTGAACTGCTGCTTCCCAGCACCATCCCCTGAGCTGCTGGAAGCAGCGAACAGCTGCCTTCCCCCGTGCCAAGTGCCCCTGCTCGGATGGTTGGCAAAAGGCACCGGTTTGTGGAGCGCTGGGTTTCCTTTCTCCCAGTGCGGGATGAGCCCCGTGCTCCTGTGTGTGCCACCGAGCTCCTGCTTCCCCTGCCTCCATGGCTCCCTGCACAGGCACAAGGAGCCCTTCCCCAGGGAAGCCCCTGGCAGGGGGCAGCCAGACCCTGCCCAGCACAGCTTAAAAGCACAAAACAGGTATTTCCTCCTGCACTGTCTGCTCTAAGTCTTTCCCTGCTTGCAGCACTGCTCACCTCGTCGGAGTTCCTGAACCACCATGCGTTTCCCATCAGCTGCTCTAAACCTTTGAAGGCTTGTTTTTATCGTTTACAGATGCACGTGATATGTTCTGGAGCACGTGAGCCTTCTCCAGGGAGAAAAAGAATAAGCCTATTTTGGAGACTTGGGGTACTTTGGCTGGAAGGGACTGAAAATAGAAAGAAAACAGGAGGACAGAAAACGAACAAGCAAACAAGTTGCGGTACGTGGGAGGGAGACCCAGAGCTAACAAGCAGAAGGGTGGCAAGTCTTGCCTTTCTAAGGACAGGGGTGCTAATTAGTTTCAGACAGCAGTTTTCACTTGGAGTTGATAACTGAGCGGTTTTCTGGTTTCCATTATGACTTATTTATTGTATCTGGGGGGTCTGAGTATAAAGTGGGGGGAAGGGAGCAAACCTACATTGAAAAGTGTTTCTTTGCTCTGACTCAGCCTGGGGAAGTGTTTCCATTCCTTTAGCAGAAAAGTAGTAGTCATCATCTACATTGCTCTTTTGCCAGTATCCACCCCAGACCCTCTTGGGGTAGGGGGCTTTGCCCTCGTGAGTGCTTGGAAAATGAGTCTTGTGGCAGGCAGCACTGTAGAAAGTGTAGAAAGTGAGATGTGGTACAAAGTGAAAACGTTTAGTCTTGCTGTTTCTGTACCACACCCACTCTCCCTAGACTTTTTAATAATGTTGCTCTTCTGAACACTCCCATGCTCAATTAAATGATATTTTGTCTGTGCAAGAAGTATGCATCTCTGACCTATTTATTTACTTTGTAGAGTCTGAATAATTAATATAAAAATTCTCAGATTTTTTTTTCCCAGCATCAGGATCAAATGTTGCTCATTTACATCCATCAACTTCACCAAAAAGTCTTGCTCAGCGCTTTTCATCCATAGCTCAACACAAGTGTTTGTGAGTAAATGCCGCAGAAGGAAACAGGATTGTGCATTTGAGGGGTTTTTGTTTGCCTTTGAGGCAGGAATACTGCCTCCTTTTCTGTACTATCCTGTGAAAAGCAATAAATGAACATGCAAGTCTAAAAAAATAATCTTATCGAATAGGGTGGTAATCAGATCATCGTACTAATCTGCAGCTGTGCAGTGAGAGAAATGCCTACATGTGACAATTACTGGAGATGAAACCCCTAGATTATCTCCCAAATTTGCAATGCACAAAACTACAAAACTTTAGATATAATTTGATTTGCAAATTCCCCTTTTAGGGTGGTATGAGGAACGTGGAACATTCTCTGGGGAGACCAAAAAAAGAGAAAAACAAACAAGCAAACCAAGAAAACCCTGTAACAGCATCACAGCAGAGCCATCCATTTTATCCTACAGTTGAACGCTGAATAAAGTCCGTGCTGTCCTGGGCTCCACTTTTCAAGACTGTGTTCTTGGCAAGTCACGGTGCTTCCCCCTTTGGGCCAGCACTCGGGCGTGCTGCAGCCCTGCCGTGCGTGAGCTGCTGGGCAGAAGGCCCCATGCACTCTGTGCAGAGCGAAGCAGCGGTGCAAGCCCCGGTATGAGCAGCAAAAATGGGGGGACCCGGGGCTGAGTGCAGGTTACCCACGTGGAGGCTGTACTTGGCACTTCTCACCTGTGTTTTTAAGGGTCCTAGATGTGTCTGTGGTTTTATATCACTTGAGCGCTGGGTTTTTGTACCACATTCAGCAGGGCCGGAGAGAGGGGATAAGCAAACCCCTTTAGTTTGCTCTGTTCACAACCGCAGCTCCTCAAAGAGGGGCCTCCGCGCAGGGACTGACCGAGGCCTTTGCGTCTCGCAGGCCGCGGGGACGCGTGAGGCCCCGGGGCCTTCCTCGTGGCACCGGTGCTGTTCAGAGACCTCGAGAACTACCCCTGTGTTAGTGCGGGGGGATGCGTCAGTCGCGGCTTCTCAGAAAATTCCTTCTGCTTTGAGTGAACTCTTCCCATGCTGTAATTACAACAGGGGGGTGCTGACCTGTCCTTTGCTATATTTTATACCTGTTAGCTAAATTCTGCTATTACTTTGTGTCCTGAAAAAAATACGTAGTTTCCACCCCCGTCTCCCCCCAAAAAAAGAACTTTATATATTTCTCTATAGATTTTTAAGTCAATACTTCAAAACAATAGAAATTTGGTATTTTAGCTATTCTGTATTAGTAAGAAGCAATGGTTTCATATTTAGAAGTATTCCAAATATGTTGAAAGCAGGATAAGCAGCCAACAAGAAATACAAGTAATTCATTGCTGCTTTTCTGTTGCTAATTAGCCAAGATACATTGTGATCTGATTTGTGATGAGATTATAATTTTCCAGTATTTTGACTCTCTCATTAGCTTAATGTTTAAGTAATAATTCGCTTTAGATAATGTATTTAATGCTCTAATATGTTCTGTCATTTCAAATGTTTGAAGGAAACTGTATTTCTGTGCGTTTGTTAAATTCTGTGACTATATATTGAAAATTGCCATCTTTATAGGCAGTAGCATAAATCGTCAAACCAAGACTTTTCCAGCCTGATGAAAATGCAAATATACACATATGGCTCTTGTAAATTCTCAAAAATCTGTAGTTACTAAATTCAATGTTTTTTTCTTTTCTGATGTTCAACAAGGTGCTCAGTATTCACACTACTGTCATTTATTACATTAGTTTAGATTTCTATTCTGCAAATCTTTTTTTCGAGTACTTGCTTGACACTTCAGTTTGGCCTTTCTGGCAGAAAGAGACTACGTCCAACAAGTATGGGTTTGAAAGACTTAAGAGTATCAAAGTAAAGTCTGTAACGAGATGTTATTTTCTTCAAAATTTCCTTTATAGTAATAACTATTTGCTTTAAGGTATGCATAGTTATGCCTGAGTTTCATGAGGCTGCTTGGACACTTCAGATTCTCCCCAGGCAACCCAGAGGTGCAAGAAAGCACATCTGGACTAATCTTTGTTTCTGCATTTGCCAGTAGAGTACATTTCATATTGGTACTCTTTTTGGAATGACTCACTTTATATACCTCATTTTTAGTGCTACAAATAGATGAAAGACTCTATACAAAAATAAAAAGAAGCATTTTCTTTTCAGTAGAAATAGGCATACTTTTGTTTTATCTGTGTATCGGGGTTGTACAGGGAAGGGTGCATCTGTGGTGTGGATGGGGAAGTTAGTAAAGCTCGTGGGCTGTGGTCCCCTCAGTCACCCCATCAAATCTGTCCTTGTTTGGAGGACAATCCCTGATGTTTAATTCCAAAGGGAAGCATTAATTTGTGAGCACATAGCCCGTATCATTCTGTGCATAACTGCATCTTCTTAATAGAATTCTTCACTTCAAAGTATTAAATGATTGTTGTTGGTATTAGTTATAAATTGAACAGATAAGACTATTACTGCTAACAAACAGTAACTTAGGTTATTATTACTAGATTAATGAATGGTTGTCATTTTTTCTTCCTCTCCACAAAGCCATGCACTCATACTGTTAATGGTAAATAGCCAATAAATGTAAATAGCCAATTTCCATTTTGATGAGGTACTGATGATAAATGCAGTTCTCTGTCTCTCCCCCTCTCTCTGTCATTCTGCCCCTCTGTCCTGTCTGTAAGAGGACCAAGAGGAGCAGCACTGACATCAACCATGAGGGGACCTGATGTGGAGAAGCTCGTAATGCCATCGCTGGGCTCTCTGCAGTCTCAGTCCTCCAACCAGCTGCAGCAAATGTATCAAGTTACATCAAGGCAGTATTGTAGCTTTTTGTACCCCTTCTAACACTGTTGTCAAGAAAGCGTGAAAGACAAAAGGACACAGTGAAATTGGACCCTAACTTGTTTTGATATATATTTTGTTTTGAGTAGGAGGAACTCAAAGTGTTACAGAATAGGTTCTGTAGCATAGAAGATATAATTTTGCTAATTTTCAGCTTCTGGCATTTCCTGTTTTGAACTTAAGGAAAAAAAATCTGTCTTTTTAAATTGTATACAGTAAATTTAATGCTGTTAACATTTTTGTTAGGGCATGCTTTTAAATAATGCTTCCAGATTTTTTTACACTTTGTTTATTAATTTAGTAAGGGCTTGCCATATGGAAGGAAGAGATGTGCACAAATTAAATAAATGACAACCAAGTGGGAAGAGAAACAGGAGAAGCGGGAGAAGCAGGCACAATCTATTAGCTGCAACGTCTCTTTCACATTAGTCTTAAGTGGTGTTCGCAGCAACCATTAGCCGAAAACATCAGGCAACAGTAAGTTGGTTCGTTTTAAGCATAGCATTAGTAATGTTTAAAAAAAATTTGGTCATGATTCTTTTGTTGGCAAGGCATACAATTTAGTGTAGGTGTAATGCTTTGAAGACATGGTCAAGCCTACCTACAATAACCAGAAGACTTTCTCAATATTAATAGGTGGGCGAAAGCAGCACTTTAACCTGCTTTTCAAATTGAGCAAACTGAAATCCATTCAGTAAATCTAAGTCTAGACAAATAGCACTTTATGCCCAATGCATGCTTTTTTCTGTGGTAAGAATCTGAAGAAGGAGAATATGTGCATAAGTTCCTTCCTTCTAAATATTTAGCTTATCTTTGGTTTATCAAACTATGCTTTTCAAAGCTTTTCTTTTCTTTTTTTTTTTTTCTTTCTCCCTGTATAGAGGGGTTCCTGGGTAATGTATGTTTTTATGCATGCTTAATTTGATGGAAGTCAAGGTGTAACATTGTTATTCCACAGAGTTTTCTCTGGGTCTTCTATGCCCTGGTTGCAACTGGAAATCTTATGTGTCAGGATGTAGATAATTAAATACAGCATAGAGCTAGTATGTTCTTTGGGTTGCTTCATAGGAATCTTGATTTAGTGACCATGTTCATATAAGCAGGGAAATACGATTCAGGACAGAATGTAAACGGGTGCCAGAATCCGTGCGTTGTATTTAAGAGAGTGAATTGCACATCTGGGTTTTGTCATTTGAAATTGCTCAACCTGAGCAAACTTTTAATGCTAATACTGTTTTGTTGCAGAAAGAAACTCTGCTTCACTACCACATAAGCATTCCCAAGTTCTTTGAGATTTTAAGGCAGATATGCTGGATGTGAGGTGATTGGGGTAGATGTTGTGTTTCATCGGAACGGGCAGCAGCAAATACTGCTGATGTCTTTTGGCAAGGGGAAGACCAGGACATGCAGGCTAAGGTATTTTCATGACACACTGTACCACAGGAGATGTGAGGTGATTGGGGCTAGATGTTGTGTTTCATTGGAATGGGCAGTAGCAAACACTGATGTCTTTTGGCAAGGGGGAGACCAGGACATGCAGGCTAAAGTATTTTCATGACACACTGTACCACAGGGAATTTTTAAAAGCCTAGGATTGTGATTCCAAGCAGTGGGAATTTGATCACTAAAGGTTGGAAAAAATGTACATTGGAGGAGCTGAGACCTTCAGTTGAAACTGTGGCACACATCCAAGTTCAAGCAGCATTACCCTGCCTTCTGCAGCTGCCGAGGGAGCGCTTTGCAAGTTCCTGGACAGCGAGACTAGTCCGCATGTAACCAAAGCTCTTGAAGCCTGACCTTGGAGGTGCTGCATTAACAAGTTCTGCTTCCATGTGAACAACAGACTTAAGTTGGTGTTTCCTTTCTTTCGCTTTCCTACTCTTCCTCCTTTTTCCTTCCCTCCTCAAACAACTCCCTGTATTGTTCTGGCAAATGTTGCATCAGAAATAACTTTGATGACAGGGACCAAAACAAAAGAAAGCAAGAAAAATAGCTGTTTGAAATCTTCGAAGCTTCTGATCTTTGTATAATTTGCAATAATTGTGTTTATACAATTGTGCTTGGCTTTAGTAGTTTAGGATTTTTTTTTTAATCTGTTGTCTGTCTTTCTGCTGAAGTGAAAGGCATTCTGGTTCTGCGTTGCTCAAGTCTTGTTTTGTCAAGCAGCTCCCTTTTCAGTATCTCACAGATGGCCAGTTTTGAAATCTTGCCCTGTCTTCCTTGTGTGAGACATATCATCAGTTCTTGGAGAAACAGCAAAACTAATTCAGAATCAGTCATTCTTCAGTCCTGCAAGCTCTTCCTTGGATCTTTTTTCCCCTCCTTTTAATTTAGATGAAATTTTATATGTAGCTCTTGTCTGTAAATAAATATTTACTGTTAAAAAAAATTACAGAGGTGATTACAGCTTGTCAGTGCCATCAGTCCTAGGTGGAATAGTGGGATGCCCATGTGGCTCTCTTGCTATAAGAAGTAAGGGAGAGAGGTATAACATATTTATGTCCTCTTCATGTCCTCTTTATGACTTAACACTTTGGTGGGTAAAGGTAATATTGTTGATGTAATTTACATAGGCTTCTCTAAGGCTTGACTTAGTACTATCTAATCTTTTGATTTTAAGAGAATGACATAGAATGAATCCGGCATACTAACTGGATTACAAGTTGGCAAACAGATGTCAGTGCAACTGTAAACAAGGGATCAATTCTACTGGCATCTCAACTGGAATCACCCCATCGCTCTGTATTGCATAACACTTTTAATCAATTAGTCAGTAGAAATGAAATTGTTGCATGCAAAGTTTGATTCACACAAGAGATTGGGAAAGTGATTTAAAAAAAGCAACATGGGCTATTCTTACAGAGCAATCTCAATAATGATAAACTGCATGCAATGAAACAAAATGAATTTACAGCATGAAGTCTTTCATCAAGGAATTAGCAAAGGACATCTTCAGAACTTGAGCTTGCTATTCGTTCCTTTGAAAAAATTCTCCTTCCAAATTATTAGTACTCTGCTTATAACTTGGATTCAGACCTGAGCAAGTTTTGGTTGGCATTATTTGTAGGTTTGGGTTATGGTTGGGAAAGGGGATAAGTTGATTGGGCAAAGGTAGTTAATCAAAGAATTGTTAAATCTCAGAAATACAGACATCAGGAATACATTCTGTGCGAAAGATCATTTCTGCTGTTGAACTTTTGAATGTTTTCCTTCGGTTGGGTTGGCTGTCGTATATTCATCTCTAGAGAAAGAAGCAATTAGGCTGTGTGATGAGGGAGTGTTAGTACGTGATCTGGAAGACAGGTTCAGTTCCAAGTTGTTTTGTACCTTGGCATGTTGCTTAGTCTCTGTGTGCTTTAATTGCTTATACGTGAAATTGGAATAATTGGCTTTCCTATCTTGCAGGATTCTTGTAAAGATAAAATTCCTGATGATTTTCATATGCCATGATGCTGTAACAATGGCAGCCGTATAAATACCTTCTCTACCAATAATGCTTTACATATATATATACACATATATATATGTTTCTGAGTACTTCACTGTCTGTTTTTGCTAAATATAGATAATAATTAGACCCTCACAAATTATGTACTTTTTGTTTGCCATCTTTAAAAAGAAAGTTAGCTAACAACCAAAATAACAACTGAAATACTCTATAAGAAGGCTTAAAAGCAGCCTTAGTGGTCACTACAGTTTGCGAATGTGCAGAAAAAGGCCACTGCAATCAAAATATGCACTCAATGTAATTACATTTCAATTAAAATAATTGGATAGGTAGTATAGTGCAAATTGTAGAAGGTTTAGGGGTTCTGGAAGGCATCGAGGCTGAAAAATCAAATGCCGTAGTAGGAACTTAAAACAAGTAAGAGCTTTTTCCTTCAATTTCTCTGTTTTCTGTTTTACTGTTGTCTTATGTGGAAAACACATTTGAAAAGGAATGCTAACATTAAATAACTGAATCACAGAAGTGGTTTGAACATATTAGAGCCTAATTAGTAAAAGCATATCCTTCATTGTAAAAAGCTATGGTTCCTATTTAAACCTTCTGAACCTAATAACTATATCTGAACTGGTGAAGGCTTTGTAAAGGGAGCAGTGGCGCAGCTGTGTGCCCACATACATGGCAGAACTCAGCATGCTGAACTGTAAGGTTGCAGCATATTTGCTCCCTCACCCAATTGTATCTTGGGTCTTTAGTGCACAGAAAATGTAGTATCTTGTTCGATCATGGAATTAAAGGTATTGCAGCACTTTTTGTCGAAGGCTTTTTAGCTTAAGTTATTTAACATTTTTGCTTCTAAGCATTTTAACTGTGTCCCTGACATAAATTTGATGCAATAATTCAAGGAAAAATTTGATATGTGATACAGAACAGCTCTGAAGCACTGAAACAGCTTTTATTTCCAAGTTTTTTTAAATGTAAAGGAAAACGTAAGAAATGAGACTAGAATTAACTCTCCAATGAACAAGTGTTTGCTGAAGTAACATGGCTTAAATCTATGCCTCAGGAAGGAATGTGTGCTAGCTGATGCAAAACATGTTCATTACTAATGCGGTGGTAAACGCTGTAGACTTGTGTTTCTGAGCACATGAGCCTTGACTCACCAAGGCCTGAAGCTACTCCAGGAAAGACATAAGCAAAGCTAGTGCCCTTCTCTCTAAAGCTTCATCAAAAGATGAGTCATCTGTTAAAAGCAGAGTAATCATCAGGCTATTTTGCCTTTCTGCTGACTACCACTATTAGAACAAAGCCTTCAAGCAAAAAAAAAGGTGGGGGGGGGGGGGGGAAAAGAAAGAGTTTGTGGCTTTGATCTCACTCATAGGAAGCCCACTGATTCAAGGCTGGATTATGCTTTAAAGTTCTGCCATTGTGACTGTTTCAATCATGAAGTGGAAAATATATTGCCATTACCAAGCTTTCCTCAGTGGTAAAAAACACTTGATTTGATGCAGTTGGCACTGTTAAAAATGTCTCTTTCTGATATTATAATGCACTCCTTTCAAGACACTGGTGTAAGCTCCTGTTCAAGAAAACACCTTTCTCTCCTTAAAGCTAATAATTATTCAAGCATGGATATACTTTATTTCAGATGGCAACTTTATTGAAGTGATCAGTAGTGAAATTATTTAATTTTTATATGGATTTTTACATGTAAAATGGACATATCAAATGACAATACCAAAACAAAGTGCATGAGAAATAGGGATGAAGGTGCTGAGCCAGCGCTCTCCGTATAAAATAAACATCCCTGAGCAATTACGTGAATTCAGAGTCTAAACATTTTTAGGAAAGTTCAACAACATCTTTTTCTCTGAAAAAGCTTCCTCTCAAAGAGAAGAAAATATTCACAACAACGGTTCCCCCTTGTACCAGTCTCTTATCCTCAAGAAATCCTTCTGTGAAACAGGCAAATCAAAGAATTCATTAAAAAGATCTTGGCATAGTATTCCTGGTCCAAGGAGAGAAGCTCTAGCTCTAGATGCCATGTTGTGAAGTCCACTGAGGGTTTTTAGTACTAGTTCATGAATTCAGATGCTAAACTAGAAAACACCACCAAGTGAACCTATAGCACCAAATCAATACTCCACTACTATGAAGGAAGATATTTCACACGGCTCCTAAGTTTAAGTTTATGATTGTAGGTAGATTTTCAAAACCTACAAGTAGAACAGTAATCAAAATTAATATTTCTTTTTTTATACACTTAGAAGGGAGAATTTCAGCACTCTGCTATATTTAAATTAGAAATATAGATTTCAAAAATATGAGCAGGTGAAAGTAACAAGGTAGTAACGCTACCGAATATGATATTTATTTAGGTATTATTCTCTAACTGTTGTTTAATGCTTTATTTGTGGTAGGTACTGTAGGTGTTACGAGAATATCTTTACTTTTTCAAAAACAAACCTTGCAGAAAAAGGAATTTGATATGTCATTCACAGTCAAAACTACTGCAGGGGAAGATGCAAGATCTTTGAAAGATGCAAACATAAGATAATTTACCCTTAATGACATCTCATGCAAATTTCTAACTGAAATTATTATATTTATAATTAACAGACTTTAATGTGTTTTCCCTATTTTATGTGCAGTACAGGTTACCATCAAATCCTGCCCCAGTAACGTAAACAGAAAATATACAATCATATGAGTCAGCACTGTATTGGCCTGAAAGTTGTGTGTAGCCCCAAGCAGTAACTTTCTTCCAAGATTAGTTTTAAAGTGAAAATGTCAGAATCACAGAATGGTTGAGGTTGGAAGGGACCTCTAGAGATCTCTTAGCCCAACCCCCCTGCTCCAGCAGGGACACCCAGAGCACGTGGCATCCAGGTGGGAGTTGAAGATCTCCAGAGAAGGAGACTCCACCACCTCTCTGGGCAGCCTGAGGGCTCTCACCCTCACAGTAAAGAAGTTCTTCCTTGGAACTTGGAGGTGGAACTTCCTATGTTTCAACTTGTACCCATTACCCCTTGTCCTATCACTGGCCACCACCAGTTTCGCCTCATCCTCCCTACATTCGCCTTTCAGGTACAGGTTGATAAGATCCCCTCTCAATCTTCTCTTCTCCAGGCTAAGCAGGCCAAACTCGCTTAGTCTTTCCTCATAAGATAGATGCTGCAGTCCCTTAATCATCTTTGTGGCTCTACGCTGGACGCTCTCTAGAAGCTTCACGTCCCTCTTGTACTGTGGAGCCCAGAACTGTACACAATATTTCAGGTGTGGCCTCACCAGAGCTGAGTAGAGGGGCAGGATCCTTCCCTCGACCTGCTGGCAACGCTCCTCCCATGAGACAAAATAGAGGGAAAAGAGTCTATGAAAGCCAGCCATTTTAACATCTTTCACTTGACTTTGAGCAATCCAGAGCCATAACCTCTCTTGCATGTGGGCAATGTCACTCCATGAGCTGCCAAGAGGGATTAAGTCCAGCACTCCCATTCAACAGCTCTCTCTCTGCAAGAAATGTGCTTGCTTTAACCAGCTCTGTTTCATACTTGCACTTTACAATGCAAACCAGATACTTTCAAAATACAAGTACTTATTTGATTTAGAAATATTTTGCTGAAAATAGTGCAAATCTTAAATTAGCTTTTACCAAATGAAATGCTTCCTTTTCTTCAGTTCCTGGTAACAAAAGAAAAAAAAAAAGAGAAAGTGCTCATCCACTGGTAATGCTAAAGCATTACCTGTCATGAGAAAGGATTTCCCGTCATTTGTGTATTTTGGAAGAAAAAAGATTACAAGAAAAAAATCTCTTCTCGTTTATCTATTAAAACAGAATAATGCAGGTCTAATTGTTCAATAGAAGACTGCTTAAGGTATGCATAGATCTGTCTGCCTGTCTATCTTAATCCAGTTTTGTTGGCATTTTCTACCTGGTTCTAGATTCATGCCATATTCTTTCATGGAAATTTGGAAAATATGGTGTATTTCCTGGATTTTCAAAAAGCAAATTAAAGCACTTTTATTCATCTTATATCTAAGTATCTTAAGGGATTCAAGCTTCTTGATGCCAAAGTCTAACCTAATAATTTTCCTGAGATTAAATGTTTAATACTATTACATACACGCTAAATATTTTCAAAAATAAACACAAGCATTTAATTTGTCTCTGCTTAGGACAGCTTTAAAAGATGAACAGATTTGTCTTGTTTTAGGAACCAAAAGCTATATTCAAGCTGTTCATAATGTCAGAGAGAAGTAAGGATTTGTGAAATTTCTTAGGCAGAACAGTGATATTTAAGGGGATGAGTGCTGCAACAGAAGATACTGAGAGCTAGCTAGGAGCTAGCAAATGAAAAATCATGTTATCCTTAATTAAATAAAACTGGAATAATTTCATGTCTAAAATGTCCTTCCCAGATTTAAATAAGCCAGCAATTTAAAGTTTAAAGTATGATGAAAAATATTAGCCTTTATTAAAGCTTCAGTCATTGATATTTGGATAGTTGATTAGTTCTTGTATTAAAGAGTTCAACTTAAACAACTTATTATAGAGCAAAATACTTCTGCACCATGAACACACATTTCCTAAAGTAAACTGGTATTTTTTTTGTTAGCTGCAGTGAAACCAAACCCAATATTTTACTTAGCCACATCATTTTGTACTGGAATATTAGGGATTCGTGTTTATATCTCTAACAGTTCTGACAAAATAGATTGAAACTTTTAACTTAAATATAGACTGTCATAAGCCAATATATGTAGGAAATTTTATGTATTTTTATGCATTGCTGTTCACTTGGATGTCTGATTAATAGATACAACATAAAGGAATATTTCAATATGCATTAGTTAACAGAGTGATTTATCTACTGTTTCATGGTAATTTATAGGCATATATTTGTCAGCTGTTTCATAGTAATTCATATTGTTCAAAGGCCTTCCCACCATCAGAATATTAAGATCTGCCTTCTAGATTTCAGATGCACATGGAAAGAGAGCAAGATTAATTCATAAAAGGCTCAATTCAGTTACATTAAGGAAAGGATGCATAAAAACATATGTATAACATCTGTGCTAAGTTTTTGGAGATTTATTTTGAATCATGGACTGCAGTTTATTTAAACTGCATATAAAGGGTTGTAATTGCTTCTTGAAGTTGTTTTGTACATTTACTCTTTAATATTAAATAAGACAGATATATTCCTTTTTAGAGCAAAAACATGCAGGGGGTTATATTACATTATTTGGGAGAAATACAT
Source organism: Tinamus guttatus (assembly GCF_000705375.1). The sequence continues at coordinate 25,408 of NW_010576744.1, forward strand.
CTTCTGTGTATTTTTTGTCCTCAATCAAGAGGTCCTACTTAGCCAAACAAGCCGTTGTTGAAGTCCTTATTCACACCAGTTGTAGTTCTCCCTAAATTAGGTGGATGGGGAGCAATTGCTCCTTACCCGTCTCTGCATGCTTGCATAGTTTCTTGCTTATCTCCTGTGCGATTTATACAGAGAAACTCTTAACATTTCAAAAAAGCATTCGGTTAGTATTTGTCTGTCTGATATTGTCTCTTTATTGTGTTGAATTCAGTGACAGGAGCTCTCTCAAATACAGCCATAACTTCTGAGAATCTCTGAAATGATCTGTGATGCTTCTGTAAATACAGATGCTGTTACTTTAAAATTCTGAGACTTAAAATCTACAAAAGTGCTTATTCAGTGCACCACATAAAAGATAAAAATCACCACTTGGGGGGATTCCAAATGCCCCTGGGATGCGTGTTTATGAGCCTAAGCTGCAGGCTGTATTTTGAAGTCAGGACACTTCAGGAGGATATTAAACATGTATTTAGTAGTCTAGTTTCAGGCATACAGATTGTGATAATGGGGACCTTGTTCCTAGCTGAATGCTCTTGTGTTTCATGCCAGAGAGCTCAAGCCTAAGTCCACATTATCATACCTACTGCTTTTGGTGCCGAAGCAAGCACAGCTCCCTTCCCGCAGTACTGGCTCATGCAGTGTGGACAACTTTTGAGAGAGAAGTCTGGAAAGCTTTGAAAGAACTCACTTTTCTTTCTTTTTTGTGTCCTTTTTTTTTTTTTTTTTTTTTTTTAATCCATGGCTGTGCAGAAAAAGAAAATCAAACGCTGCTTGCACCCCAGGCTTGTTATTGTAAATGCATACCTCATTAATTAAATGAACAGTACGTGTAGGGTGAAAACAAAATGCCATATTTATCTTGGCCTTAGATAGATGGTTGCATTATTCGCTGTCTTCACATTGATTTCCTCTCCACACCACTGCCTTAGTTGCATGGGGACTTTCCCTAATTGTTCTCCTTTGCAATATGCAAACACAAGCCAGGTGACTTTGAAGCGTGAAGCATAGCACTGCAAGTCTGAATGTAAGCAGGGACAAGTGAAGAAATGTGGGTTAGGTTCTGTATGAAATAATATGAAATGCAGTGTTTTTTTGCTTTTAATGTTTATCCATCACTATCAAAAAGGTGGAGACCTTCACTGCAGATTTTCTGTTTACAGGTTTCTCTTGGCAACATCATTTCATAAAGTTTTAAGCAAGGTATTGGATACTCTGATGATCCAAATAGAGAAACTGGGGAGCACAGGGAAGGCCAAGGGATCTTCCTTTAAATCCTAAAAAAGTGCTTTAGGAGCTTGAAAGTACATCTCAGCTGTTTGCACTTGTCAGTCGCATCCCAGACATAAGAAGAGCCCTACCTGAGCCAAAAGAACAGTACAAAAAGGGTTAGGGTGAAGATGGGGAGGGAAATCATCTTTCATCCCGGCTGTAGTAGAGCGGGGATCCCAGCTGTGCGTGGCTCCGGGCGCAGGCTCTGTAGGCGCTGGCAGCCCGGCAGGCCCAGGCCGTGCGGCAGGGGCCCCTGCCAGCCGCGGGGGATTTACCGCGGAGCTGGAGGCCGCGCAGGCACCGCAGTGCCCAGATCAAGGCGTCCCAAAAGGCCTCACGTACTGGTGTCAGCGGGGCACCAAGCTGCCCCCCGACCTGGGTAGGCCTACATGTTGTGAGAGAGGCCTGGACAAGCGTTTCCAGCTGGGTTAGCGCTATCTCGTGGATCTCTTCCCACACCTCGCTGTCTGGAGCAGACAGGCTTATCTCTCAGTTGAAGCCTGCGAACATAAATCATTCCTGGCGTTTCATTTCCCCTGCCCCCTCCCCTGCCGCTACCCAAAAAAAAAAAAAAAAAAAAGAAAAGAAAATTCTTTGCTTACATGGCTTTTCATATGGGAGGCATTAAATTTAGCCCAGGGTAAGCAGTGGTGTTCCTGATATTTCCCACCCAACAATCAGAGCGCCTGTAAAGCAGCCACCAGGAAGATGCTGAGAAAGCAGAGTCGACAAGTTAACAGAAATAACGCGGCCTGAGGTTGGGCCGTTAATGAGCGAGAGAAAGGAAATCTCGTCTAGAAGGCTGCCTGTCACTTTGAATGCTAGGTTAGGAATATTTAAATGAAAGCATCAAAAAAAGAACAAATGAGGCATATCATTTTTCTCTTCTGAAAATCAGAAACTAGTAAATTGTTCTGTAGATAAATTATGTAAAAAGCTGACGGTTTACTGAAGATGATGTGATGCTAATTGGAAAGAGAAAGGACTATAGTTAGTAGAGAAATTTGGTATCAGCACAGGAATCCAGGAAAAAAGAATAGAACAACAGTTTTGTTAACTTATTAGGTTGATTTCCCATAAAATGGGAGAAGTAGGAGGTGCTCTTGCCGGCTATTTTAGGGAAGCTCTTTTTGCCCTTTTTTTTTTTTTCCTCCTTTTGTGTCTGGCTAGATATTAATTAACATGACTAACATTAGGCGGCTGTGTCTGCCTCTCAGAAAAATAGAAAATGAAAACACAAACAAAGACATCTCTATGACACTGTAGTGAACAATTTTGGCAGCTGAAGATGTGTTTAATCTATAAACAGGTTAGTAATATTTAATACTTCAATTTGTATGCTGAGAGATTTTCCTTTGTTCCTCACAATTCTATATTTAAGATTACCAGAGCTTCAGGCAGAACTGTTTGGGTAGTAAAGTGATAAACTGACACCAGAATACAGAGCAGAGAAAGAAAAAAAAAAAAAAAAAGGGAGAAAAGAAAAAGAATACCATTAGGCTAACAGCAGCCAACAGCAGTTAATGGTTTTCAGCTGTTGCAGATCTAATTGATCTTGTTGCTATAACAGAAAGCAGTTCTCTGTGATTCATATGCCTTCTTACTGGAACGTATTCTACTCCCTTGCTGTTTTTAAGCCTCACTAACTTTGTTTTTTCCCTTTTCTTAAATGCCATTGCTAACAGCACATTCTATTTAAAGCTAATATTAGTCAAAGAAAAATTCTGTTAGCTCACTGAGCCTTAGTTTCTTTTCTCTCTCAATTAAATAAAAAATGCAAGCTACTTAAAATCACTTGTCTCTATTTTATCCTTTTTAATTTCCTTCTTTAAAGTGTCAAACCCAACACTTACTGTTCTTGATTTATACACACTTTGAAATAAATGCATAAGATGTGACTTCAGTGGCTTAAACATTTGCCATCAGTTGCAGTCTGACACCAAAATCTATTCTCAGTTCTGTACATGGAGCTTCCACTGATGGTAAGAGGATCCAGTACGTTTCTGGCGGGACACACACAGTCTGAATAGAATTTAAGTAGCTCCTGATAGCGTTTGGGTTCTGCAAAAGAGCTTCTTGCTCTTTTTTTTTTTTTTTTTTAAACAGTCTTGAACTTCTGATGTGCTTCTTAAATTCTGACAGAAGCATTAACTTGAGCGATTCCATTGGAGTTGTAGCAGTAATGATTATATTTGTGAGGGGTTAACAGTGTGATTTTATTTTTGACAAAAAGAAATTGGAAATGATGGGAACAGCGTAAAAATCAATAGAAACTTGAGTTAGTATTTGTAATTCTAACTCATCAAAGAGAGTTTGTTTTCATGTTAAATATATGAGTACATCCCAAAAGGGAATTTGTAGAAAAAGCTTCAGGAATCCACTGCAGTTGCACATCGTATATTTTGATGCTGTTCAGATTTCACCCTTACTTTCAGAGCTGCCCATATTCCCAATGAGACAGACTGCTCTACAAAATGATTTTGCTGCCTGTTTTCTGTGAAAAGAATCCTGGCTCACAGCATGTGCTGTAATTGCTTTGTTCCCTATGTTATTTAAACAAAATGCCATTTATTAAGAAACTTGGAATATCTTTTCCTTGAAAAAATAGGAATTTGTAGCTGTTTAAGTGTAGGAATGCCTAATTGTACCTCTCATTCATTTGCCTTTGTCCTTGTAAAGGCATCCATTACTGTAATGGGAGACAGAATTAACATTTGCAAACAGAAAAGAAATGGGGATTTTTTCCTTTCTTCCCTTCTTGTTGTTTTGTTTTGTTTTTTAAAGGTTGACACAGAGCCCCCTGAGAATTTTTACCATATGAGAGTAGATAACCTTGTTCTTGTGTTCATGCATCCGTGCCCTATTCTGATTGCCAGGGGCTGTTTGTGGAGGATCCCATTTCATATCCGTTTAGCACTTTCTCCATTTTTCTCTCTGCCTTCATTCATCAACTCAGAATAATGTTATATCAAATATATCAGCAAGAAGCATAACCGTGACCTGCAGATATAACCTCCTAACTGACTCAGTGAAGGAGGAATCCACAAACAAACAAACAAACCAAAACAAAGAAAAAGACAATATAAACACAAATGAGAAGTCAATTTCAGCACAATGCAAAAGTTCAAATTTAGCATTTCCTTAAGCATTTTCACTTGTGGGAAGTTTTTAAGGATTTCACTACTTTTGACAGGAAGTTCTTAACTCCACATGCTGCAATCCCTGACAGCAGCCAACACCGTTCTCCCAGAAGCAGCCTGGGGAAGCAGCAACATCCAGCTCAGAGCAAATAAAACGCTAAGAAAGACTAGAAAGGCTAAGAAAGCTTAATGTATGTAGCTTGGCATCAGGAAGAAAATTCCAATAATTTATACAGCCATGTCCATTTTTAATAAAAAAGAACACAACATTTTATTATCACAGTTATAGAAAATTACTCTCACTAAAAAGTTTGCAAAGGCACATCTTTTGTTAATGCAAAAAATACGCAAAACCTCAGGAAGTATGTTGTTGTGAAACGTGAATTCTTAACTCACTTGTAGCCGTGAAGCAAGTGCAGACATCAGAAGCACCTTTCTCTGAAAAGAATATTTCCATTTTTCTATTCAACTACTTTGAATGGAATTGTTGCCACAATGCGAATTTCGCAACTGCAACCATGGGGCGGGGAGAAGGGCAAGTTGAGAGAAGTCACAGAAGCTGTTTAAGTATATTAATTAAAAAGTGCCCCATTTTCATAAATGTAGAGAGCACACGTGTACCCTTAAGAATGGCATGTGCACCTCTAAAATCAGACTACTTTTAGAGTTGCATTTTATATGTGACTGAGGAATGTAACATCCAGCACCGAACATTATCATATGTTAAATTTCAACATTAAATCTTCACTGGTAATGCTTAAGTCTTCTGTTTCCGAGAAGGGAAGCTAAAATACTTTACAGATTTAACAGTAAGATAAGTAAATGCACAAATTTATCTTCTTTTAGAAAGAGACAGCACGACAATAGTAAGGCTTTCAGGAGAAATGCAACTTTTAATGGAAACGTAAAACCCTAAAAATGACACAACAGCAAATAAAGTTTACACTGGAAACCAAAGCCATCTGGCAAATTAAGTGAAAAATTAATGATTAAAGAAAACCTCACTGTGTTTGTAGTTTATTTTCATCCATCTGTGCCCAATTATAAAAGAGTTGTCAAAGAAAGCAAGTCAATGGTGCTTAATTCCAAACTAATCCAGAAAGCCTGAAAATGTCCATCAAATGTATTTCTTAGAGTTTCTAATCTCTGCAGGTTTCTGATAAGAGCAGCATTAAACTATAGTGTCATGAATCCAGGCTCTCACGTTTGAAACTAACAGAGATGTACTACCTGTGATCATTTGAGATTAAGGAAATACCATCTTTCAAAAGCACGCTGCTGAGAGAATTTACAAAGGGAAAGAAAACCCCATTCAGACCCGTTTCTGCCGTGCACTGCCAACATAGCAATTGCAGTTAATATCTAGCGTTAATACCATCAGGTGTGACCCGAGTAGAGACAGTGCTACCCTGCGAGCCTGCCCAGGAGGAGCTGGCGAGGGAAGTGCCTTGCAGTGACTCCCCCGGGTCGGGTTGGCCTCGAGGAGCCCCTGCTCCAGCTGCCTGGGGCTCTGAGCGCGGCAGGCGAGGTGAGGAGCTGGCACAAATCAGCCCCCTGGCCGTTTCACACCTTGTTCGCTGCACAGCCACCCAAACCGACCTGCTCGGCGCCCCGTGATTCATAGAGCAGCTGCACGTCGGTCTCTGCAGAGGAGACGGTCTCTGTTTCAGAGCCTGCGGCGGCTTTGTTCCTATTTTGGGCTCTGAGGTTGTATTCAAGTAAGTTTTAACTGTGCCTGCTAAGCTGTTGGTGACCTGTCTCTTGCTTTATAATGAACTACATAGCGATATGGTGATACACAGTCCTAGACCACTGGCGGATATCCACTCTGTGAAAGATGGCATTTTTTGTCTTTCTTCAGAGCACTGGGGAGAGAGACTTCCCAAAGGCAGTCTTGGAGAGCAGGTGCCTAGCTTAATTGAGTTCTTAAAGTCCTCAACCACTAACTGAAATGGGAAACCAACCCTCTGGGCACTACAGGTAACCTTTCCAAAACTCCCCCGTCAGCGATTTAGACCCAGCAGTAGGTGCACACCAAGAAAGTACGTGAGGAACAAGCACAGGGGCGGATGTGGTGTTTCCACCAATGTGCTGTATTTCCAGATGAGGTTTTGATGTCAGAGTAATGAACGGAAAGGAGAGCAAGAAGGAAAATGTAGTTTTTCCTGTGGTAGCAACATTGACCAAATCTCTTCTTTGTGTGAATTCTTTAGTATCTAGTAAGGCAGGGGTTGCTGTCAAGATGTCATTGCATTAGCCTCGTAAAGAATCATTCTTTGCCATGGCTCCTCTCTCACATAAGATTTAGGCAATGTATGTATGTGTCCCTTCCAACATCAACCATTCTGTGATTCTGTGATTTACGTATTTATTTGCTTATTTTTGGAGCTGTGCTCAGGAAAAAAAAAAAAACAAAAAAACACTGAAAGTATTAGGGATGGCAGCATCCTTCTATGCCAGTGTTGTTTGCTGCTAGCTTCCTAGTGTTGTCTCTGGAGGCCGGGCATTTTATAAGTCCTTGCCACTGAGGTTCTTCTGACATAGACTAGGTTAGAAATCATCCAGATTTGAGAAGTTTGGATTTGAATCATTTAGAGTTGTAAAATTTCAAAACTCAATCAATCACATCTGTTTTCTTAAATGGGCCCATCTGAAGTTGATGTGCCCATCCTTTCAAATAACCCTCTTGAACTAACCTCCTATATGCTTATTATAGCAAATAACATAAATCAATGCTATTAGCCAGCTATATAATCATAACATTTACACACATCCCAACATCCTTCACATCCAGTACATTAAAATTGTCTGCTTAAACATAAGTTTGACATCTAATTGTTTTTGGCTGGAGTTCAGGCTTACACAGCTCTTGGAGCTCCTTGGTTGTGTTGGTAGAGGTATTTGTGCAGCCATGCAGTGAACCAGATCAGGGAGCTGAGCCAAGTTCCAGAAAAAAAAATGTTTTAATAAGGTTATTTTTAATCTAGATCACTTCCCTCTACTGGTGATCTGGAGGCAGCAACAAGAACAGCAAGGAAAGAGGGAGATTAAGCGAGCGTACTATTGAAATGGAGGCCTGTCAAGCCATGTTTTTAATGTAAACTTCCAGTGTGGTACAAAAGATTGCTACCTCTAAACACCAACATTAAAATGGTAATTGAAGAAAGCTCTTCAATTGTCTGATGTCCTTCAGTTTAGTCCTTATGTACAAAATATTCATTAATGCATAGCTTTTAATTTAATCTGCTCCATCTATGGCTTTATGTATGTATTTTATTTTCAGGATGTATAGGGATTTGTATTGTGCATCATATCCATTGTTTTTCTATGTATATGCAGTAGGAAAAAGAGAATATCCTAATATGGTGTTTTAGAAATTGAGATACATCATTTCTTCTGCACTTTTTTTCCCCTGTTGGGCAGGGATTATTTTGAACATTGTGGTTCTATGCACCACATGTACACCAAATTTATCTCGTCCACGTTACATTTAAAATGATCTATTTGAAATTATTCTTGTTTTTTTGCATAGGTACACCTCAAAAAATAGCAAGTGTTAGTATTATGTTTACCTACAGAACCATAGAATTTTGCCTGTGTCTTGTCTGAAAGGACTTTTTGAAAATGAGGAAAGATCTGTATTGATACTAAGTCTTAGCCATTTCACTTTTTCATATATAGATTTATGTATGTTTACATGTATATATATACTATTTATATAATAAACAGTTTTATCTTGCAATTCTATGCCTTTTTCGAGGGCGGGAAAACTGAAGCAGATTAACACTTCCTGAAAATAAATAGGAAATTGGCAGAGCTGTCATGGTAAAATCAAGCCACGGGCAAACTTATATCTTGTGCAGTAACATGATATTCTGGTTGTATGCCTGTTTAATATCTTTTAAGCCACCTTTGGGCAGGACCCCACTGTAAACAAGCTGTCGAGTTTGACTTGGAACATCCTTTTAAAAATAACACTAATAAATAAACATTCTGTCTTCACACGTTTTGCTGCCAGGGATTCTCTGCTTCTAAACTTACAAGCATAATGATTTGTAAAGGTTTTTCATGCTAACTACAATCTCTATTTTTCATAAATATGAATTCCTCATTTTCCATTTGTTTAATGTTTTACAGTTAAAACTTTGATTTTATTTTAGAATCATTTTATAAAACCTGTTATTGAAATTAACCCTATCTGTTAAATTCCCTGTGTAGCATTGTTTTATAAATCAATGACCGTAACATTAGGGAACAACGGCAGAGAGATCTGTGCCTCAGATTATTAGCAGCTGAAGTAGAAAGCTGCACACAGGAAGTCATTTGCTGTGTACAGCATGTTCCATTGACTGAAAAAAAACCCACTAAGGTACACATCACCCGGTTCCTCCTGTGATACTTTACCAGGGAACTGTTTATATAAATACTTGTTTTAGCTCCTCTTTTCTCTTTGCTACTCTCATTTCTTCGTAGCTGCTAACTCTTCTTCCTGGGATTTGGGTTCGCTCCAGCATTTCCTGCCTCAGGACTGAATTCGTTAAGTAGGAGCCCTGTGCCTGCAGGCATGGCTTGTGGTAACTGCATTCCTTGCAGGATTGCATGCCAGATTGTAGGAAGGGAATCTGCTATAAGGAGGTCAAAAGGAAAGGAGTTTTGGAATGGTTTTGCACATGGTGATGTATTCACCCATCAGGTACCTTACATACCTTACTGTCCTCAAATGGCAAGTGAAACATCTCAGGTTTTGTTTTCATGAAGGGCCAAATCTTGCTTCCAATATAAAGCTTACATTGACATCTGTGTAGATAGAAAGGGAGTTGCTTGGATGTTTTCAGTCTTTGAAAATTGCATGTATGGCTTAATATGATATTCCACCAGATTTGACTTAAAAATAAATTTTCTGAACAGAAAGTCTAATTAGATGAATTTGTGAACAACTTGAAAATCTGTCACGGCAGTGGGTGGTAGTAAACATAGTTTGCTAGACTTTGGAAGTGACTGAATTTCAGTCAACATTTTTTGATACTTAGTTTGCCATTGGTTTGGTCGTTTGCTACATGAGTCTACAACTCCTGACCTCTTATTTATTTATTAAAAATCTTATCTATATTTAATCTCATTAGATGCTTTCAGGTTTGGAGAAGATACATGCATGCAAGCCCTCAGTTCAACAAACTTAGACTCCTACAAAATAAGAATAAAAGTGCATTTTAAAAATCATGAAACAACTAGGTATGTCTCTCATAGTAGTATAGATGACACTATTGTCAAAATCCATGAGAACTGCAGAAGGATTCAGTGAATTCTGTATTGCTGTCACCTCAGATAAGTATTACTGCCTCCATAATGCTGCTACTTCATATTGGACCACAAAAGACCAAGGTACCATAAAATTTACTCTGCGTATGAATGATACAATGATTGCTGAGTAGTTTCATTGAAAGACCTTTCAGTCCTATTGCTGAAACTTCTTTAATGGTAGCTGGAGATCGTTTAATGAACATTGTTTCCAAGCTTTTGCTGATTCTTACTGAAAGGTATTTAAAATCTTTTTTTAGAATAAATGATCCCTAATGAGTACCACGTTGGATGTAAATGCTTTCTCAACGTTGAATATTACAATGTTTTAAAGGATAGTCACCACATCATGGAATATGTAACTCTTTGTGCCTTCGTCATATATTTGACAGTGGCAGTTATATGACAGACTGTGGAACTATGAGATAAATTTCATTTACAGCGCACCTTTGATTGCCTCACTTTCACTGTCCTTTCACTCATCTTGTTTTGGACTCAACATTATCTGGAAATATAAGCCCATAAAATGAATAAAAATTGTTGCCCAAGGATTATTTTTTCTCCTTCACCATATGCCTTTTTCAAAAGATCTAAAATGCTTTTGTGAAGTTTTGTCTTCCTGACCGTGCTAAGACCCAGTGCTTTGTGAGCCATTGAATGCTTTATTCGATAGAGCTGAAAATTCTGTTTCAATCATAGGTACATTCTGAGTTATTGGTTGTTAAAATTGTAGTACCATGACTTATAGGGAATATATTTTAATAATTTTCACAGGTTATTGAAATATATTCATAATCATTTTATTCTCCCTTTAAGGCCTGTAAAGTTGAGCTCATGATAATAAAATCAACTAGCTTTGCAGGTAGATATATAAGAAATATTATCAATAAAAAAAGTGTGAAAGTCTCTAAAACAGAAGTAAAATAGCTTGTCTTCAAGGTATGTGGCATAAGTACAATAAATGGGGGTATGTAGCAGAAGTGTTAAGAGCACTCCCATGGGATGACCTGCATTAAAGTAAGGCAATATCACTACGCTCATACTTGGTAAAACCTTGGCCATATAATTCATGAAGGTAGGTGTAATAATTTATAGTCATGAGGGTGTTTTACTGCATATATCCATATAGAATTTTGTGCAAACCTGTATGAATTGTGCATCAGACAAATATCTGACAAGTCTTATTTTAATTCAAGTCTCTTCTATCTTGAGCCTCCATCACAACTGCCTCAAGCTTGAGTGTTTGTTTTTCTGTTTTCAGTGAAAATCACAGGTGTTGGACTATTAAATCTTTGGATATCAAATCTGACTTCTGTTTTGAAATGTGCTGGTTTCGATGAGTCACTGTTTCTTTTTTGATTATTTAATTTTTGTTCAGTTTTTGTTCAGTCACTTTATCTTACTTAATTCGAGTTTTACACTAATGACAGTAGGGCAGACTATACTGTCAGATACTCATTTGGCTTTTAGATAATTACATCGATATTTTGATTTTCATATTTGGAATTGCCATGTCCACCTCCTTAGTTCCAGCTTCTTCATTTTGCATAGAGTTCAACTTCAGCACTTAGGATATCAAGAATATGTATTAATAAACCATGCACCTTGAGAGGAGTTATAGAATATATTCCCTGAGGGCCACTGATAACTTTGTGGTTCATGCTCCACAGATTTTTTCAATCCTTCAAGGATAATAGTTGCTTTCATTTGAAGATTTAGGTACATAGGCCTCTGGTTACATACATACTTGCCTAAACAACTGGTTACTCCTGCACTTTTTCTCCTCCATTGCTTTATTTATGTATGTTCCCATATCCACTAACAGTAATGGGTAGCTTTGTAGTAACTGTGTGGCTGCTGCCTTCCACAGATTCATGACTTTTTTTTTTACTTTTTTTTTTTTAAGTGAGGAAGGAAATTGATATATGTCAAGCCAAATGAAAGATGCTAGAAACATTAAAAAGAAGGAAGCAGACAATGAACAGCTAGGCTTTTTTTAAGAAGATTGTTTCAGATGGAGGCTGAAAGTTGAAAAGTAGCATGGAAGGTCCAAGTGCTGATCAAAAAACTTTATCCTTTCAAGGAGAAAGGGAGTAAAAATGAAAGACTTCACAAATGTGAAGAAGTCTCATAGAACAGCGGAATTTCCTAAGGCACTTGATAACTCACACTGTGGAAGTAGAAATAAGGGGAATCTAATAGAGCGGGAATCTAATTGCTGAGCTCAAGTTGGAGAGGCAGACGTATAAAGAACATGTAGCACTCGGCTGCAAAGGGAAAGAAAGAGTTGGCAGTAGTAGTAGTAGTTCTAGCGAGGCTGAGGCACCAAAGAAGTTTGTTCCTGTTGCTATAAGGAAGGGGAGGGTTAATCTGTAGCCTGGTGTCATTTCTTAGTGTTGTAGGAGTGGTGTGTTCAGATAGTTCTGCTTCATCAAGCGAGAATGCGAAATATAGTTTAGAGACGTTGTTGACTTAATGATGAGTATTTCTGTTAAAATTATTTGATCCAAAACAGTTGCTCACTGTATTCATTATTCAATCTACATATGCTTCAATGTTAAGGAGAGAACAAATAAATTACTTGGGTCATCATAATGAATTGACTTTTTAATACGTGGTTTTAGATCATTTGGCAAATGGTTTAAATGGGCATCTTTAATTTAGCGTGCACACTAAATACAAAGATATAGAAGAGAATAAATGAAAAATTCTTTATTAAAAAAACAAAATTTACTTTATGATTTAACACTAATCAACCATTGCTAATGTGGTATAAAATACTACTTAAGGTTAGATACTGATTTCCATTATTAACGTTAATGGTCTTAGTTGCCTCATCTGCCTTCTTCCAATGTATTAAGCATGCAGAACCCATAATTTAATTATCACCTGTTAATATTGGTTCTAAATTCGTTTCTGTGCTTTTGGGCTGAAGCTGCAGTGATGAGCCAATTAAAACCATTATCTGGCTGCTCAAAGCATCACACTTGTAGTTATGCTCTGTAGTACATGATCCTACAGGGACTTTTGAGATGGAACATGCTGCCCTAATGCCTTTTGGGATTAGGTAAACAAAAGAAAAAATGTAAAGGAATTTTTAAATATTTTCTGTTCTGCAGGATTTTAATGCTCAGATTGCTTCCTTTGCTGCACTGAAGCTAATTTGCATAGCTGTAGAAGTGTAATATGTAACTGAATTACAAGAGAGGCTCAAATGAGACCCTGTGTTTTCTGTAAATCCCAGAGGAAGAATTTGGTTCAAGAGTATACATAAGGTACTAATTGGTACCTTATACTGATAAGATATGATGTTAGATAGCTATTATTTGACTGAATGGTGAACTACAAAAATAAAGCATATTATAACCTCAGAGATTTGGTAATGAAAAAAGCATTTAATTTATGTAGGTATTCGCAAAGCAGCTTGAAAGGACAGTAGTCACACATTTTATCTGTCTCATTAAACTGTTTATCAACACGGAAGTCTCCTTTCCTCTGACGTTAGCAGCTTGTTGTTGATGTGGAATTTCCAGAGCAGGTTCTTTAAATTAATCCAAATCTCTGCCTTTATAATGGTTGACTGAGAAACAGCTGATGTGGACAATACACCAAAAAGTTGTTATATGCATTTTAACAAAGAAACATATATTAGCATTTTCTTTGTCAGTCAGTAATATCACAATATAAGCTTCGCAGCTCTTTGTGTAGTGGCAAAATCTAGAAACTAGACTATTCTACTGTGGCTACAGCAGCAAAAACAGAGTAGATGGACATAAAGGCAGCAGAGAATTTTCCTCCATCAGAAAACACAGTCTTCTGACCTGAGTTCGACCTAGGACCTCTTTTAGTGCCTTTTGCCCATGATATAACGGGGTGTTCATTTGCCTCTCTAAATTGTATAAGATATCTCTGTTTTAGGGACTTAAAATTGACTCTCCACGGACCAATTCATCAAGTGAATCAAAAGCCATGCCTCAAGACGTTGCAGAGATGCCAGGCATCTTTATTGAAACATCCTGTTGTTAGCCACTTAAAATTAACAGAGGGAGGAATTGCTGCTGAATGTACACCAGCCATTAAGATTCAGCCAGGTTTTAAATGAGGTTGGAGCCTTTCTTGTGAACAGAAAGCTGCCAAGGAAGAAATTAGCAGCAGCTGAAATCTGTAAGAATTCTCCAGCTATGCGTGTGTATGTTTGGGTTCTGCTTTGTTTTGCTTTTGGTTGCTTTCTGCTTATAATTTTTTCACTATTGTGTTATGGGCATGTGTTCTTTTGTCAGTGAAAGCTATTAAGAACAGAACAGAAACCCTGCTGTGACTTAAAATTAAAAAAAGAAAAAAAGCTCAGGCATTAGAAGAAAGGGGGGGGGGCATTGATAAGCTATAAGTGTGAATTGTGTTATCAGGATTAAGTAATTTTGACTACAAATGAGAAAATAAATACAGCATTCTTAAATCTTCTTTGAGTTAGTCTGGAGAAAAGTAACTCTCTAATTTACTTTTCTTATGAAATGAGATGTACACAAATTCTGCTTTCTGTTTATTCTTTAGTTTTACAGTTTATTGAAAATTAACAGTTGAGCAGAGTTGCTGCTTTGCTTTTCTTGACACTTTTCTTCCACCATTCTGGTTGGAGAAAGTCCACAGCATACGCTTGAGAAATTCATAGAAGCATAGAATCATAGAATTGTTAAGGTTGGAAGGGACCTCTAGAGGTCATCTAGTCCAACCCCCCTGCACATGCAGGGTCACCTAGAGCACGTGGCACAGGACTGCATCCAAGCAGGTTTTGAAGAGCTCCAGAGAAGGAGATTCCACAACCTCTCTGGGCAGCCTGTTCCAGGGCTCTGTCACCCTCACTGTTAGGAAATTTTTCCTTAAGTTCCTGTGGAACTTTTGGTGCTTCAGTTTCTGGCCATTACCTCTAGTTATGTCAGTGGCCACCACTGAAAAGAGACCAGCACCATCCTCCTCACTGCCTCCATTGAGGTACTTGTACACACTGATCAGGTCTCCTCTCAGCCTTCTCTTCTCCAGGCTGAACAGGCCCAGCTCCCTCAGTCTCTCCTCATAGGGCTAGGTGAGGGGGACCAGGGATACACTGGGGGAATTCCACTGAAGCAAACTAGTTGTGGAGGCTGTCTGGCAAAGCAGATGATTGTTGTGAGAACTGTTTTGGGAAAATATAAAATCTCAAGAAGGGACAAGTTTTCATTAGATCCACTGTTCACTCAATAACTTGTTTTTCATGCATTTTTCAAGTCTGAAGAGGTCTTCTAAAGTAAACTGTAAAATTACATTGTGGTAACATGTGGTTTCATCACATTCAGGTTGCCTGAAAAGCCAGAGTAATTTTTTTGATAGCCAAGAAGAATGTCATTAATGTTTTCATCGATCACTGTGACAGGGGAATGTATTTTATGACTTTATTAGTAAGTCACCAAGAGAGGTTTGCAGTGGCAAAACCATAATAATTATGAGGGTGGACTTGACCCTTGCATTGCAAGGTAACTCAGAGCACAGGGCGAACCTCCACTGTTGTCTCTTCGCTGTTTAGTGCTAACCTGACATGTATTCAACATGATCCTTTAGTTCCCTTAGTTGGGCTAAGCTTACAAAGTTAACTGATTTTGTGCAATATAACAAGATGTCTTCATGATGTAAAAGGTAACCCAGTAATCCTGGATACACATATCCCTATGAATCTTATGAAGTTTTACCATATATGCAGATTTGCATATATAAATTTTTGTATTGGGCTCTTAATTGTCTATAAAAAATTATTGATAAGTTTTTTTGAGACACAAGCCCTAAGTTCAATAAAATTTTCAAAGTCTGGGTGTGTCAATCCATAATATGTTACTGAGCTGTATTTTCAATATTTACTTAACACTGTTTATTTAGCATTTTTAAATGTTCACATTACATTCTGATGAGTGAAAAGATGTTAACCTTCCTGATACAGAGTCACAGACTCCATATATGTAGTTTTATATTAGATAAAGTTCCAAATGTGACTTCAAAGCATATGCTGAAGCTGTCTGAAGCAAATCTACATTCTGGAAGCACCGACTAACTGGCCGAACAGCTAAAAGGGAGCTTTGCTTTATGGTTAGAATGGGAACGCAAGTGCTGGTGGGGCTGAAGAATTCAGTTTTTGTAACAAAGAGGAATTACTCTCCGAGGGGAGAATAATTTTGTTGAAAAAATACATCAGTTTAGATTAATATTAAGAACTCCAGCTTCAGCATTGTTATTTACTTTATTCTGTGTGGCCTCAATAATGGAATGACAAGTACTCATCATATAGTTAAAATCAAAGTGTTTCCAACAGGCTATTTTGGGAGGAATTATACTGTTTTTCAAGTAAATTATTTAGCTCTCATTTCTTCCTGTTGTGTTTATGTAAGTGTTGTACACACAGCACAACAGTTTGAGCAACTCTTTACTAGCGCTATGTGTCTTGGGAAATTGCTTGGGCTACAGTGAATCATCTTCTGCATGAGGTGGCAGTTCTATAATGGTCTCTCCATTTGAACAATAACTATGTGATGCCTTTTAGATGTTGCTATATTAATTGTTCATGTGTTTAAATACTGAAAAGATTCAGTCAATGTTATGGAAATACTTTTGTAGAAGTATTAATATTACAGAAGACTGCGAAGCTTCTTTCTCCCTCTGATCTTATAACGTCTAAATGAGTAAATGACTCCATTTAACATTTTTGTGACATTATTTCCTCCTTGAGATAATATATTTTATCATGAAGAAGTTTTATATAGCAGAAACGTAGAGAATCACTAAAAACTCTTAGTAAAACAAGAAGAATTAGTATCAGCATTACGCAAATTTTATCTGTAGGTAGGTTACTTAGCTTGATTTATAGAGCTATTTTGGATTATGTGTGAAAGTTTGCCTACGGTAGTTGGATAAACAAGAGAAGGTTTGTCGTTAATGATAACAATATGGAATTAATGGCTATCGTATGTCTTACAGGGAGTGTTTCTTTTTTCTCTCACTTTTGGTTTATTGAGAGGCTTTACTTATTGCTATGTAATTAATTAAATATAGAATAAATACCTGTAGGCCATTTTTCTAGCTACTTGCATGCTCCTCTTTACAGGTTAAGATGACTTTTCTTTTATATTCGAAGTCTTTCCTGCAATTTTGAACAGGGAGTCGGATTAAACAAACAAGCAAACAAACAAACAAAAGTCTTTCCTGCAATTTTGAACAAACAAACAAACAAACAAACAACCATACATACCTACTGGAACCAGAACACTTCCTGCTTGTACTATTTTAAGAGATGCTGCCAGTGACACCAAATGTGATCTTTAACTTCATGACCGTAATGCTGCAATGGGCACTAAAAGTACGACTGGTCAGTGGTGCCTCATTAAGATTTGACAAATGGCTATTTTAAAGTATAGATATCATTCTGAATGAATAAAGATTGATTAAAATAAATTTAATTCCTGTAAGGTCTGTGGCACTGCTGTTCTCAAATACCTCTTTAGAGATATAAGGGCTTTCATCTAAGCCAATGGAAATGTTGGATGATAAGGGACTTCAGATACCACCAAATCCAGCCCTCTGCCATGATAATGCAATATTATGCAGTCTTTTTCATATACTGATGAGGTTCCACCTGTAAGATTTTCCTTTCCCAGTCTCTCCCTTTGGAAGATTGCTGTAGAACCTCACTCCTGTAATGATAATTAAAACCTGCCATTTTGCAGTCTCAATTTATTCATGCCCAGCTCCTTCCCATTTGTTCTACTGCCAATATGCTCTTTTAGATTTAGCAAATCTTTTGCCTCCAGTGCATATGCAGTCATATTTTCTCTTGACTTTCATTTTTCAGACTAAAGAAAAGGCCAAGTTCTCTCAGTCCCCTCCTATAAGATAGACTTTTATTTGATCTCTGTAATAGTTCTATTCAACACCTGTTCAAATTTGAATACATCTCTTTTTAAACATGTATAACTGGAATTATACAAAATACTTCAGATGAGGTCTCACTACGGCCTATACAATGGTATGAATACTCCCCCTTCTTTATTAAAATACCTTGCCTTGCCCTTTTCATGGTCAGATTCAATTAAGTGGCTCATAGTCATCCTGTGACTGACTAAAATAGCCTGCTATTTCCAACTAATGAGATCCCAGTATATATCAGAAATTCTTGTTATTAGTCCCATGTGCCCCTTACACTATTACATTCTACTCAGTCCTGTACTCCAGTCTTCAGGATCATGCAATTCCTCCTGCAAGACACTCAAATCTCCTCTGGAAGACTGTGTCTCTTGACTTTGTGTCCTCAACAAACTGCATTAGCTCATTTTTGTTTTCAGCATAACATCATTAACTAAAATATGAAGCGAAATGGGTCCCAAACTGTAACCTAGTATTTTTGGAAAAGATGAGTGACCTCCTTGTGCTAGTGAAAGTAATGCCTCCTAAATGACCAAGGAGATTTTTTAAATTTATTTAATATACACCTTCATGAGTCCATGCTTCATTCTACCTCAGAATTCAGTATTTTATACTCAAATATTTAATACTTCAAACATAAACCCGATGCCTCAGAAATTGCAAGGTCACATCTGATACAAAAATGTTCTTAGAGTATAGCAATCTGTCCAGACTTTCACCAGCCACCACAGGTTAGATAAATGGGCCTCTGTGGATGCAACATTTGGCAGATTAGATGCCTGTTATCTGTTCTTTCCACCCACCAACATATTGCTAATTAGGTTTCAGAGCGAGGTGCAATGATTCATCTTAGCAGAACAGTGAATGTCTTTACTAAATCCTTACTCTTACTTCAGTTCCAATCCGCTTGAGAGGAAAAAGGAAAAAGGAAAAAAGGAGAAATGTTTCTGAGATTGTGCCTGTGGTTCAAAGTTATTTCTCACCTATCTTTATCTCTAAAAGTCCTTAGGTTATCATTATGTTAGTGAGTACAGGACGTTCATGTCAATTAGTAGTAAATGCAGAACAAATTCTATGGAAATGATAACCATACACCGAAATGTGAACAAAAAATACCTGAGTCAGTTTTTGTGTGTATTTGTGTCTATGAAATGGTGAGGGCTGGCTTTATGTAGTAGAGATGATCACTGGGCTAGCTTTATGTAGTACAGATGATCACTGCACAATGAGTCGGAAATCTATGTGCACTAACAACCATAAACCACCATACAAAGCTCTGTAATTGCTTCAGTCCTTTGCTGATGTGTCGAGGCATGTTTGTGTGCATCTGTGTAAATGCCTCATGGGATTTAACAAGTTGAAGAAACTAAACGAGTAAAAAGAATTCTTCCATAGAATAAAAATCTGTCTGTTGTCGAGTCTATAACCTCTGATTTTTATAGAAGCAAGGGTGATTAGATAAGTGCGCCTTGGTATGTAGATTCACTGGTCAACTGTCAGAGTATTGGTCTGCCAGGTTGTGGTTTTCAGGTGTTGAGAAAAGCAGCAACCTTGTTGCTGTCAGCAGCGGGTTTGAGCTGCGTGGATCCAGCTGATGCGTTTTCTCCTTTCAACCGTGTGCCAGGAGCAGAAAAATGTGTCCGTCCATCTGCGCTTTGGTGGAGCCGAGGACTCCGAGTTCTTTCCTAGCTGAGCAGCTGTCACAGAGACTGCGGAGGGGTCAGGCTCTCCATGGCATGAGAGAATGGACTTGGTGTGTTCATTCGGGTAGAGAGAGGTGCTTCAGAGGCTGAAAGTGTTTCCTCCTAAAAGTGCATTTTTTGTGGGAATTTCAGCCCTGCCATAAACAGAACCACTGATGTCAAAAGGTAGAATGACAGATATCCCACAAAGCTCTTCAAATCAGTTTGAGGAAAATGACACTGCCAGCAGCCTCCATTTCAGGGACTATTGGAGTAGGGCAAGGGTTCAAAGTGGTAATTTTTTGTGTGTTTTATCTCCTGGCATGGCATACGATGTTGAGAAAGCTGTTGTCTTGGATTTTATTTTGCTTTTGTGCCAGTGTAGCCGCATTCAATGCATTTTCTGTGTAAATGAGGGCTGAAAACATATCTGATCATAAAATTAAAGTTTTGATCTTGAAATCTAGAGCCAGGGGCCTCTGGCGTAGACTTGCAGTGTTCATTCCCTGCTCTGATGTGCTGGGGAGTGCGACCTGTCAAATGTGCTTGTTGCAAAAAAAAAAAAAAAAAAAAAAAGTGCTTGTTGTTTGAATGGGAAATCTTTTGGGGATTCTGCCCTACCTGAGTCTCAGCGGGAAAACAGTTTGGGAAGGGAGGAGTGGAGATCTTTGAAAAGTATTGTGTCCAGTTTTTATCAATTTTCTTTATGAAAATTTAAATATTTTCTAAGATGTTGTAAAGAAATTGTAAGTGAAAGAAAAAAATGACAGAGTGTGTTCATCAAAGAGGAAGATCTTTGCTCTTTCCTCAGGATGCAATTTGGATTTGTGTTAAATAGCAGTCATTGAGCTGGAGCAGGAAGTGGAAGTTGGGCCTTTGAGGGCTACCAAGTCCTTGGGGGAATTTTTCTTAATTTCCTTTCCAGAGTGGAGTGGAAAAGTTCTGGCTCCTGTGCTCTCTCCCCTGTTACAAGAACCACAGACTTTATAATCAAGTAGTATTTTCTGTTTATTCAATCTCATTTTCATATGGGGACCTCAGGAAGAGGGTACTGTGTAGTTTACAACTATGAATACAAATCTCAGGTAACACCTGATCACAAGCGCAGGACAGTTTATAGAACCCCTGTTGGAATCTTTATCACAGTACCATGCGAATAGAGAGGCTAAGAGGATAGATTTGTAATTTTAAATGAAAGACACAGAAAACATTTTATTAGGTATTCAGCAGATTAGATTAATCTTGCTGATATTATGAGTAAGCTAATGTCTGGAGAGATCAATAGCAAACATCTCAGTAAAAGGAATAATGTATTTTTACATCTATGAGAGGATTCAAAGAGCTAGCTGATTGTCCCAAGAACAAGTACTCTTAGTGAACACATTAAATTGGCAGAGGATTAATCTGATGAAATGCAAGAAGCTGTCCCTTAAGAATGTAATTTACTTTAGAGGAAGCTCAATAAAATAAATAAGGGAAGTGGACAGTGTTTCTACAAATGATTTCTTCTAGTGCATTTAACAGTTTAAGTAGAATTACATTAAAAAGTGAATCTGTAAAGTATGAAAGTAACATTAAATTATAAAATTCAGTACATCTGTATTAATTAGTTTAAGGTATCAAATATTAAAAATAATTCATTTTTTTTCCATGTATTTTAAAGAGTGTGTTTAATCTGTTCATGCTAAAAAATGTGAAAACACTTCAGAAATTAGTTCTCGTTAAGAGCAGGAAACCAAACCTGCCTTAGAGCCTGAACTAAAGGCAGAGAAGTGCACTTGACTACTTTTAAAAGCTTCAGATCATGCATTGGTCTGACATGGTCGTCCCTCGCGTGCAGCATTTCTATTTTTTCCTTCCTAAACAAAGCCTCATTCTAATGCGCCTTCTCCCGCCTGCCTCTTGGTGTCCACAAGCTGTTGGTTAATGGACTAGAAATTTTTTAAATCTTTGCGTTATTAAAAGAATGACAAAGTCAGCAGTGGGAGGATAGAAAACGGAGTAAGTGCAGTTCTTAGGGGTTAATTGCCACTTTGTTCCACTTCTACCAGCTTTCTCCAAGGTCAGACATAGTTTTTTCTTGTATGTTCATTGAGAGGCTAAGAACATTTTTGAGACATTTGTATTTAAATGGATAGGCAAAAACTCAGGAACTTAGAAATAAACTTAACCTTGGTGTAACAATTCTAATTTTACCGGACTAATTTTGCCTTTGCTTTTTTAGAGAGCCTTGTTTGTTACTCACTTTGTATTTGTTTCATGTATCCTGTATGCAGTTTGCTTCATTTGCTAGAGCAGTAGAGGGTGCTTAAAACGGTGTTTGAAGGACAGTGTGTTTTGCAAAGAGACATCATAAGTGTATATCAAGGTCAGGTGCTTAAGCAAAACAGGATTTTCAGTTGCCATTTCATAAACTAAAACACCAAATTCACCATTGGTTGAGGCTTGTATTTTGTCTTTAATCAATCAAATTGCCATTCTTTGACTTAAAATGAAATAGCCATGTTTCAGGGCCTTTTGTGGGCCTTTTCTTTGGCTTCCAACTGTACCCTCTGAAGGGAGGGTGCAAGGATCCCAGGATGGGCAAATGTGGCTAATAAACCAGGGTGGTGGGAGCTAGTAATGCACTTGTACTTGCAAGAAACATGTTTACAAGCCAGTGCTTTGGGTATCTTTGTATGCTGCTGTCTCTCAAGTCCGTGCTTTAGCTGTGGCGGCTGGTGCACAAGGCACAAGAGCTGCAGACGTTCTCCCAGCGAGCCCGTAGTTACCCGGGGGTTTCCCTTTTTTTTTTTTTTTTTTTTTTCTTTTTTTGTCTTTTCAACAGCAGTTCCAGCCCCTACCTATAAAGTTAGCCTTTAAAACTGCTACTACTCTTGTGGTTGTTTATTATTTTGTAGCTGGATCAGCTCACTGCAGAGTTGTGTAAGTAATTGCCCCAGCATAGGTGGAAGGGACTACAGAAGCAAGAGCTGCCTCTGGACAAGGAAGATTGCTGCTGAAGGTGCAATCAAAGCCTGTTTTTTTCCTAAATACGGAGAGAAGGAGGTGTTTTGGTAGGAGCTTTGTGATTCGAATACTCCAGATGGTCCGTGTGAAGGAGGGAAAAGAGAGTGCACGGTATGTGTAGTTATTATAAGGAGTTTGGAAAGATCATTGGAGTGGCTTTGTATTTGGAATTCTTTCTGAATATTTGGAACATTAAAGTGATTTTGTATTTAATATTGAATATGTGCTTTACTTCTGCATTTTTGTATCTGTATTTGACTAATGGGATTGGCTTTTTTAAGAGGGCACGCCAGGATGAAAGATGTGAGAGATTTTTTCCAAACGTGGAAAAAGCAACAGATCTTGCCTGAGTTTCAAAAGCTTTGCCGTAGTAGATCAAAATGCCTTTCCAGAAAGCACTAACTCTCTTCAGAGTTAGTGTTTGTAGTAGGCTGGATACCATAAAACATTGCTAATGACCTGTCAAGCCTTTGATCTGTGACTTGGCAATTGCCCAGTCCTGCTTTTCGTTGCCTCTCTGCAAGATGAGCTCTGTCTCTGTTTATTTCTGACTTTGCAAAGTCCATCTCCTATTCCTACTAACCTGTATGTTACCCATGGCAAACACAATCACTTCAAATGTGTTTACAGTGTCTAATCCTGTAGAGGGTTGTCTTGCATGAGCCTAGTTGAGGCCTTCATCAAATACACACATTCTGAAAAAAGGCTGGGAAATTACAATGCAAAGATTAGAAACACTTGTTTTATAAATACATATATATATATATATGATCTGGGCAGCTCATTTGTGACTTTTGAACTTTTGCTGTTGGCAACAACTTGCTTCTTATAGAGGTCTTGGTCATGAATGAAATACACATTTTAAAAAGTGGTCAGAATTCTTAATAAGTCTTACCTTAAATAACATTTATTTCCTTTGCTGTTAGAGTTTAAATTTCTGACTTTATGTAACACTTCCTCTTTAAGGATAAAAATGTTACCTAAAAAAACCTAACTTTTGAAAGATATTGGAAGAGTCTTTCGCTCATGTTTCAAACTGATTTTAAATCTCTGATCGTTTTTTGATCTGTTTATGCATTGTTATTTTCCTATATCATGCAAAAAGAGTGGTTAGCACTTGCACTTTCACTCTTTGTATTTCAGGCAAATAGCTCTAGAAGCCAATAGTGTTGTGATTCTAATCCCAATGAAAATCATCTGTACAATAAAAGCAAAAATGGTAGTTTATCCACCTTATTCATTTGTTACTGATTTTTTTCTTCACATTGGATTAAAAAGGTTGAACTAATATTCTATTTATTCTCAATATATGAGAGATTTTAAGATAAGTAAAAACATCTACTTAGTAAAACAGGACAATCTGTTTTAATGCTGAGGATTTGTGATGATTTAAAAAAAAAAACGAGAAGATGCTTACAGTTATAAACCTGTGAAAAAGTTGAATAATGGAAGCAGAGACTGAATATCTCCAAAAGTACAAATTTCAAGAGATGTAAGTTTTCTGTGCATTTCTCAGACATTATTGCTGTTTTCTTCAAGACTGTCCACAGAATGTCCCACAGAATTCATTTTTTCAGACATCTACTGTCTTGAAACAACTATATACATTTTTATATTATTATGTAATAAAGAAACAAATTCTTACCACACTTGCCAAAAACTTGACTACCATGCAGTCTAAATTTTCTACTGAAGGAATACATAAGTATCCAGTGTGAAAGCTCAGAGACGGCAAAACCCCTGCCTTTCCCAAAGGAAGGACTATGTGGGTCCAGGCATCTTGCAGTCAGCTGGCAACTTATTAAAGGAAGAAACAAATATACAAGCAGAGCCTACAATAAAGACTGATATTAATAAGCAAATTGAAGTTACTTTCTCCACTGAAATATATGACAAATCTTCTGCCTATAACTGTTTTTTGATGATCAGTATAAGACATGATACAGAACAGAGATTCAAATCCTCAGCTTCAATTATAACTGGAATTGGGCACATCCCACAAAATCCTGTTTAGCATTAACTAAAAATAATGCAAGTAGCACAGCTTATAGCAGAAGATCAGTGTGATCATTTTATTGCATATTTGCATGCTCTGTGTAAAGCGCAACAGCTTTCTTTTCATAGAGCTATTGGCATTTGCTACAGACATTTTGCTGAAGTTATGAATAGGTAACGTTACATAATCCAAAGGTATGCAGCTCCCTGATCCTCAGCCTACTAATATTTATTCATTTATAAAGCACAAAATCAAAAGACAATCATACTGAGAAATTTAAAAGGAATTCATGAAGACCCAACCTTGGTGTTCTGATGCAGCACCTACCAGTGCACTTTGAGACTCTGCTGTTGTTGGTAAATCTATTTTAACTACAGAAATTGTTAGTTGGATGTGGTGTTTTCTAAGGACTTGCACAGGACTCATTTCTAAGCAATTGTAATCATATACATGTCTTCTAGAGAGTCCCTCTTCCTCAAAACCAAACTTTTACTTATTCTGCTACTAAGTATAATTACAACATTACTGCCCAGGTCATAATTTTATGCATGTGCTAAGCAATTATTTTCTATTATCGTTTACCTTAATTCATTTTTAGATTTTTTTTTCTGTGATTTGTATACATACACCTGCACAAACAAGTCTCCAGGGATGGTCAGACTTGCATATTCATGCCCTTTGCAGTACGAGAAATTTGAGTTCCAAATTTTCAATTTCACCTGCCACATTTCATCATCACTCAAGAATCTGACCATTTCTTGTATCCAGACTGTGCAAAAAATACTGGAGGAGCCATTTAAAGATTAGAATAAAAGAGCAAAATAAATCCAACCCAGAGAACTCAGTTACACCTGAGGAGTGCACACCTCTCTTGTAACAGCTTTGCCTAATAAAAAATATTTGTATGAAGAAACACTCCCCTGGAATGAGAGCCTCACTTTCTTTCAAACTAAATAAACAATTAAAAAGGATGTTTTTCAGGACGTGCACTATTATGTGCATCTTGTCACGTCTCAGATCATGCCTTGGATCCCCAGACTGAATCCCTGTTTTCTGCCAACCTGAGCAAGATTGAGAAGTGTAATCAGTCTCTGTGCTTGGTATGCCATTTGAATTCTGTACTCTTAAGGATACAGCTTTCTTATATTTGTGTTTTCCTAATTTCAGTATGTATAGGTACTTAGTGCAGGCTTCAATATAGCTCTAGTAGCTTTAAAACAACCAGTGAGGAAAGAGTCCAAGAAGGCTCAAAAATTCCAACAACAGAACCTTATCTAGCTCGTTATTTAGGGGTCATTTTGCCTTTTCTATTTTCTGCCTTTCTTACACTTTATTCCTTGAGTGTACTGTTGGCTGTGAATTGTATGTTCTGTAGCGGGATAATCATAAGGTTTTTTGTAGATACCCAGACAGATAAGTTTAAGCAATCTGAAATGGGTATTGAAAGGTGTGGCGAGGTAGCATGCAACTCGAGAGAATGGGAATAGTCGAGAAAATATATGGGATATATTTTCCTTTCCTAAACTGCTTGCTTGTGTGACCCTGGAGAAATCGAGTACAGCATTGGGTTTCCTCTGCATAACAGAAAGGCACCTTTCAAAAGCATGGGATCTGAGCATGGGAAGCATTATTTTTGAGAGAACAGCAGAGATCCAGGTCTTTGTTGTCCTCCTTATTCCAGCTGTGCACCTAGTGGGTTTGTCTAGCACTCTAGTTCTGTTTGTTTGCCAGTTCGATTGCGTTTTCTCAAGATATCTTTAAAGATTTTGAAATACTTGGTACTATTTCCTATCCATTTTATCCATTGTCTCCAGCATATATATGACAGTTGGCTTGATGCAACTCTCATTTGTTTTTTTTTCTAAAGAAAAAGAGATATTATTGACACTATGACTGTAAGCACACAAGTATATTATAAAGGAAAAGATGAAAGACTGTGGTTATTTCATTATCATTGGATTTTATCACTGTAGGTGTTACTCGTTCACCTGCTGTTAAATTGACCCACTGTAAAATTGATAAAAAGACAGTGTGAAATTGCTGTAATGGACATTCAGTGTGAGATTTTTATGCTGTCTAGCAACAGTAAATAGAGCCAGTTTAGTATCTAAAAATATGACTTTTGATACTCCTGAGTATCTTTTCAGCAAAGGATACCTATTACATTTGTCTCAGATATTTACACAAAAAACATATGTGGTCAGCTTTCTGTGAAGATGTGTTATATTCTAAAGTCAAATTATGCTGCAGACAAAGATCTGTCTACTTTGAGAATTTGAGTCTTTTTAATGCAAATATTCTAGGGTTTTTGCTTTCTCTTTCTTTAAATCATGAACACTTTTGTGTTTTAATCAAGAGATTAATTCATGTGCTGAAAATGCAGTTTTAAGATGATGGAAAATTAAACTGTCTTCTCTTCCCCCACCAGCTAGATCTTCTTGATCTTCTGGGACAGGGTTCAGAGATTTTGAGCTTCCTCCCAAACTACAAGACAGTGTGCTGAGCCTATAGTAGTAGTCTGTCTGTGATTTATCTGTACGCCTAGTATGGTTGTGTTGTAGCTGGCTTTAGCCCCTTCTGTTTATACCCTCATCTTTACCTTTTTCAATTTTTAAATAGAAATTAAGTGCAAGTGTTCGTAGTTCTGTGGTGACCTCTGAAAAGTGGATCTCACATTTACCCCCAGGCAGGGGGAGCCCAGGGCCTGGTGCAGAGATGACAGTCCTGCCTGCTCTGCACATGCTTGAGCACTTGCTGCCTACCAGCAAGTTCTGAGTGCCCCGCTGAGGGGATACGTGCTCCAAGAAAACGAACCGTGTCCCAGTGTCACTGTGCTCTGTGGCCAAACAAGAGAGGTGCCAGAAGAGAATAATCTCTATAAAATTAGATGTATCAGACACTGACTTCACAAAATTGGGATGGTGGAACTTTTAGTAACTCCAGACAGTGCTCCTTCATCTTTGCACTGTGAAGGGTAACATGTAAACTGTTCGGCTGTTTGGTTCCAGGATAACTTGGCTCTAGACTTTATCTGGAGCACAACTTACCCTAGCAGCGTACTTAGCATAGCCCTAATGCACACCAAAAGAATCTGTATAGAAAAGTGCATTGCAAGTAATATGGTTAAGAAACTATAGATTGCAGGTTGCAATATACAGGTAAAATGAAAGAGCTGCCAGGGCACCTTGCTTCGTGAAGGCACTTGGTGTGACTGGGCTGTGCACACTACATCCATCAAAAGCCCTGGACCTCTAGGGCCTGCTTCCCTCACTCTCGCTGTCCACTGAGATCTTTCAGTCCATTCAGGTTGCACAACTTAAAAACTTTTCTTTTTTCATGCATGAAAGTGGAATGTTCTCCAGTCAGGATTGTCGTCTGGAATACCTGATCTCATGCCTGCCCTTCCTCGGTGTGTGTGGCCAAGCTTAATAGCATGTGGTGCTCCGCAGCTACATAAACTTGAGAGTTTGGGAATAATAAAAAGAGAATGGGAGAAGGTTACAAGTTATTCTCGCCTCTTACTTTTTTTTTTTTTTCTCCAAAAAAATTTTTGTACATGGCTAAGTGGTATGCTTTGCCATGTGTTGAAGTTATGCACTTTGCTTATTCTGATACCTGTCAAAGCTCCCTTTTTGCAGATTTTGTCTGTATTTTTCTTAAGACACTAGATCTCTTTGAAAAGGTGAGAAATACTGTTAAGTGTGCCATGAGGGGACTGAAGGGAAATCCTAAAGCTGTTATGTTTCATAGAAATGTTTGCACGTATTACTTCTATGAAAGCCTCTGAATCAGTATTGTTTCAAATACTGAAACTGAATCATGGAAATAAAAGTCTCCCGAGTACAACATTTATGTAAATATTAATATATAATAGAGGGAAAAAAGGATTAAATCTGTCTCTGTAAGTAGAAAAATACAATGTTGAGGAGGTTTGTGAATCCACTGAAACCAACTACATTTTATGGTACATGATGTCAGATTAAAACACACCTGAAATAAAATGCTTGGCACTCGTAAAAAGATATTATTTATTTATAGATTTTTAATCTTATTCCTCAAGTGGTTTGCCTCCTAAATTGTCTATTGTGTTGGTGTGACACCGCAGGCATGGTTTAAATTATTTTCTAATTTATTTGTTAAAAATATGGAACTACAAAAAAAAAAGTTGATTGTTTTCAGATTAAATTTCTACTGAGCATATTATTCATAAATTCAGTTCTCTTAGTGTACAAAATCTCCTTGGCTCTTGCTTGACTTGAGAATCATATTCTTTATTACTACACAGCAGAACTATTTTAATTGCTCCCTTGAACATTACAGTACTTCCAAGCATGAAAAAATAGCATAACATTTATGAGAGTAAGTCTGTGCTGTTTCAGTCACTCTTCTCAGTTGACAGTGAAAATCATATGTTTAAAAAAAGAAAAGCTGCAGTCATATAAAAATAATTTTAAAAAGCTACTGCTGGCATATAATGGAATGGAAGTAAAGGAGTTCCTGTGAGGATATGATCTACTTTCTTCTGCAAAGGAGAAAAATATTAAGCAAAATATATGAATTATGGAATTATCAAATAAACCTTTAAAAGCACCCATAAATGTCATGGTGTGCATCAGTCATGGCAAGTGTCAGGCTCAGTTCAATAGGAAAGGTTGAATGTTATCACCACAACCACAACTTTTTTGGGGATGCCTTGTGTGCAGACTGAAAATGTTTAGGACAAATACACTGTTTGGGATATACACTGTTTGGGAAATACTATGCTTAGGACGTATATTAAATACATTTGGGACAAAAAAAAAACATGGAGAAGGACCTATCTTAACTAATATTAATTCCTATAATACAAGGTACTCTATTCCTCAAATTCCTTTATACTGCAATGATATATGTTGTGGTAGAATGAGCACTCTGTTTAGTGCATTCCTAAATGCTTTAGGAATACTTTCAGGTGTACCTGTTGACTTCTCAGTTTGAAACAGAGAGAAGCATGTTCCAGCCTTCCCTAGGGAAGTTCTCCGGAAAAGTGAGGCACAGATTGTCAGTGTCTGAAGTGGCTTACTATATTCCTTAAAACCAGATTCACAGTTTATTGCACAATGGTACATGAAGCACTCCAGCTAACACAGATTTGAGTTCAGATTCATTGACTATGTTCATTAGATTGTGTAGGTCTCAAGTTACTATCGCTATTAATTCTTGGCATCACTTCTGTGCATGCATATATATCAGGAAGGCCCATGTTGTTATGAATGAGCCTGCAGTACCTCTTGTCCAAGTTCTTTTCCCTTTCTTTAGATTCAGAAGCTTCAAACAGTGAAGAATGAAGCTCTTCCCTTTTTTTGATGTATATTTCTTACAGAGATGAGCATCTTATCACCCCCCTGCCTGCTGCTGTTCCATCTATTCCCTATATGTGGAATCCCTTTCAGGTGTGCTGACAGAGTACTCTATATGTAGCTCAAGTAGTTGTTCTCAACTTGTTTTTAGTTTGGAAGGTTTTAGTTTGGAAGATGGCTGCTTTTAATTCTGAACTGACAGTTGCCTGTCTTATACCGATACGTAAGGTACTAGCTCATTCCGCTGAACCTCTGTTTTGTGCAGCTGAATAAGAAACATACCAAGAGCAATCTAGTGAATCAACTTGTAGGTGTCAATAATCTCATGTATTTTATATCCGGGTGGGTGAGTCTGCACGTTCTTAATCTGAATATCCCAATAGGGACCTAATAGTAAAGGCCACTTTTGGAGATATTTCTGCAGTTCCTCTGTAGTGGTGCTTCGCCCTGGAGAAGGCCTGAAAGCAGAGCTGGACCAAAATGAGCGTGAGAGCTGCTGCTTTAGCGCTGTCATCAGAAGAGAGCAGCGGCTGTTGGTTCCTGCCCGTCAGACACACGTGCCCAGGGAGTTCACGGAGCAGGGATTGCGGAGCTGAGTGCTGGGCAAAGCACGAACCAAAGAACCAGGAATTCTATTCTAGTAATTAAAGTTTTCCTGTATTAAGCATGTGTTATGATTAGAAGCTGATACAACATTATTTTAAGGGTTTTCTCAGCATCTGTTGGAAACCAGAGCTTGTTAAATTGTCACGGTCTGAACAGAATTGGTGCTGGTGCAAAGAAGGAGTAACTCTTTCCATCAGTGAAGAGTGCCAGATGGTTTTGGTCTGCTTCTTTAACAAGACTTCATAGTCTAATGATTCTGCTTTTGTTTCTACATACTCTTATTGACAGAAATTGGCCCTTTTAGTAGTTTTGATATGAAACCTGAGTTTCTCCTTTCAGACATGGATCTCTGTGCAATTACTGCATAGGCTGGATCAACCTTCATTCCACTAACAGGAAAAAATCTGATGAGCTTCAGTGAGCTTCAAATCAACCTGTAAAGAAAGCCATTTGACAACATGGATGTACTCTTTAGACAAAAGGTTTGGCCCAAAATCTGTTGAAGTCAGTCCAATTTTTTCCTTTATTGAAGTCCTTTAGTGGAAAAACTTACTTAATAATACTCTAGTAAGAAAGAAAAATGAATCCTCAGAAGTTTTAAAAAGCTGTTGGGCTTTTCTTTTAAAAGCCTTTTCTTTTTAAAAAATAAGATTAATTTTTTGAAGTGAAAGCCTATGAATGCAAGCCTATCCTGCTTTCAATTAAGAAGTCACATGTAAACTTTGTCATGCTTATCCACTGCCTTCAGTTCAGAGAAAATACTTACAGTGGAACATCACAAACGTTCTGCTAAACATAAATTAGATTCACAACATGCCATCCAAACTACACCTTCAGGGCAAGACACACACACAGTCCGTCTCCCTGGGAATTTATTTAACTGTGCTGGCTGTTCCAACAGCTCAACAAGCCGTGTGACTTTGTGTATTGTCATCGTGGGAAGAAAAGGAGCCGCTGTTTGGGCCTGGCTTGAGGCCGGCCTGCTCACCTGGCTGGGGTGCAGGCAGCCCAAGGGCTCTCCATGGCCTGGTCGAAACGGCGCGGCCTTCCTCCTGCTAATCCGTATGGGGCAGTAGTGGTGAAAATGATGGTCAAGAGAGGCATGCATGAGAGATGATGAGTTTACAAGGCTCATTAAGCTGGCTGAATTTCTAATGGTATCATACTCAGAACAGTCAAATGGAACAACAGTCATTAAATTCAAATCAAAAGAGTATTTCTCTAAAATGGCTTTTTACAACGTGATAATGTGCAACAGCTTCATCTGAAGTAGAGAGCAGACAGGCCTTTTCACACGGAGTGGCTGGACAGGACTCTTGGTCATATTTTATTTCCTCTCTCACCTCCTGGGTGACATTGCTTACAGATTTTCCATGTAGTTACTGACCTGTGACTAGCAGTGGAAAAAATATCTCACTGCTCTATCTGGCGATTCTTTTCTCTCGCTGTGAGCGCTTGCTTACCTATTCTTTTGCAACCTTCACAATGTGGTGTGCTATTTTGAAATGATTCTCTTGCTTAGTGACAAGGTTGGAGCTATGCTTTCTTTCCCCATCTGACAAATACGTTCTGCATTCAGTAGTATTCATTGCACAGAAGAAAGGTCTCAGAAGCCCCTGAGCTGGCATCCAGTTGCACAACTAAGTCAATGCTTAGTCATGTATCTCCCATTTTATCAAACTTTACAGTTATTGGTAGCATGTATTCTCAATTAAAACAGAGAAGCAAGCTTGTTATTTCTAGAAGACATAGCAATTTTGGAGCAAAACTGCATTTTGTTTTTGTGAGCCTATTCTATTGATCCTTTTCTCTCCAGAGAAAAAAATGGATCAATATCTACAACTAATATCTAATACAACTATTAAATGAAAGGATACAGGAAAATCTTACACTACTCTTATCTATTCTTCACTTATTTAGAATCTCAGGATTTAAGATAGAGGCCGAGAGTGAGCTTAACCTCCTGTTTATCCCACGCCCTCAGTTTCACCTTTGCTGCAAAACTGATCCTTATGTTTTGCCCTTCAGAAGGAGATTATCTCTTGACCGGAAGGCACCAAAACAATCCGCCACTTTCCTTGGCAATTTATTCCAACAAATTATCACTTTCACTACTAAAATTTCATGTGTTATTTCCATCTGCTTTCAGCTTTCAAATACTTGCTGCACTTTGTTTTGCTAAATAAAGATCTCTTTAGAATCCAGTATTCAGCAGTTTTTCTCTCCGTCTCTCTCTAAGGCATTTTTCCAAACCTTGACTCATTTTTATGGCTCTTTTTCTTTCCCATTTTTTTCAGTATCTTTTGAAAATATCAGCATGAAAATACTGCACAGTGTTGCAACACAGTCTATATAGTTCAAGTTATTTCTCTATTGAGTATATATATATATTTTTTTGTCCCGGGACAACACTGAGTAGTCATGCTGTATTGCTTATTCAGAATAGTCATGCTGCTTGGCTTAACCGTGTAACATTTTAGAGCCTCTGCTTTGCAGCCCCACATGTGGAAGATGCCTGCAGTCTGTGTCTCTAAACATGCTGAGTATGCTAAATACCCTTGCCCTGACTGGCCTTAGTTTATGATATAATCCTGGTTGCTCTAGAGTCATTTCTGCACCAGAGATCCAGATACTCCTTAGCTGTGTCTGCATCAAACACCCCTGAGCTGTTCAGTGTGGAGGTCTGAGCTGTCACAGCCCCATGGCTCTGCACGGTGCTACCAACATTTAGGCTGTCCTAATGTCTAGATGCAGCTCTCACTTGCATTGCTGAAAATTGGATTCTAGAGAGATCTTTATTTAGCTATCACAGAGGAGATATTCTAAATATCTCTAAATATTTCTAAAATTTTATTCTGGCTTTGCAGTCTCCTCACCTGCAAGTTCATCACACAATTTGTGACAATTTGTAAATCAAGTAACTGCATCCAGTATCATAATCGCAATTGGAGTCTATATCCGTAGGCTATTAACATTTAGAAGCAACTTCTGCTACAGGCAAAGCATTTTCATGTTGGTTCTGTGCTTGGGTTCTTTCCGTTTGTAAAGTTATATATAATATATGTCGCAGAGGGAGAAATAATCTGAAGGCACAAAAACAGTAATGTGGATGTTGTTGACAGCAGATGAGCTGAAAAAATGTAGAATAATCTGTATTGTTAAGCAGAAACAAAATCTTCCAAGTATTACTTCTGTGTTCTGAATTGCAGACCGTTGTGTGGTGGGTATTGAAACTTCTCCATTAGAAGCAGCAGTTTATAATAATATATTAATGCTTATATTTTGCCATGTTGAGGGAGAGAGAGTGTGTTTTGAAGGCAGTCTGAACTAACACAAAACATAATATTTAAAAATATATTGACTTTGACATTCTTGCAGTAGCTAAGATTCAGTGCTAGGATTTTGAGCTTCTTTCCTCTCACGGTTTCTGCTAGATGATACCCATTTATCAAATATAAGTGGCCGGATCAATATAGTGTTTCTGTAGCAAGTAGTAATTGCTTTAGACTTATTACTTACACTAACAGACTTTGAGTTGCTGCCATTATTCTTCACTGGGTGTCCCAAATTGCCTTTTGCTAAAATGACTGGATTAACAGTTTTTTTTTTTTTTATTCTTGTTAAGGATGCAGAATTGCTCTAGAAAAACTGATAAACAGGTGGACTATTTAAACCTCATGTTTCATAATAGGTTAAAGTATAGTCTTATATAATAACTACGGTTTCTAGTTGTTTTTGTTTGGTAAATACTTCGAGCTCAGTTGCAATTAATTTTATGCAAACATAGCATGTTTGCACTGATACTTTTTTCATAAAAAGAAACCATTTGTAGTATCTATGTGCATCTAGCATCAAGCACAGTGGATTTCCAAGTGAACCTGTAGACATAGAATAAGCAAAAGACTGATAATAATTCATTCATAAACTTTTTGAGCCTCTCAGTATTACAGAAATATTAACAATCTTTGAGAACACTTATTCTGGATATTTAATCCTGCTGTATATTTAAAAAACCTGCAGGCGGCCATATTGGGAGGCCAGTGCTTCACATCAAAAGATGGATGAAAAAAGGCACAAGAAGACTGGCAACAGGCAAATCGGGTATCCCATCATTTCTAGGCATCTTCTTTTTTAATCTTATGAAGCACTGGACTCTACTAATGTTGAAAATTTGAGATCCGTATATTAACAGTGTAAAAACAAATGTCTCATCGACCATTTTAATGTAATTTCTCATTACTTTGAGTGGTCCTTTGCTATGTGTGTTGTTCCAGCTTTACAAGTTTACCCATGTAGCCTTAACTTTTAACCAACCACTCAGTGACAGCCAAAACAGAGAGAAAGACACTTTGAGATGACAAGTAAAATGAAACTTGAAAAGGCAGGAAGGAGGACATGTATGTGCATTGTCATTAGGGTTAGCATTTAAAAGCCAAACACCTACTTGTCACCAAATCAGGGTGGGAGGCAGATCAAGAAGCAGAAAAAGTGAGAACAATGCACATTGTGCAAATTGAATTGAAGGTATCCTTGAAGAGCAAATAAACATGATTCGAACTTCAGCACTGTTTAATCTTCTGTGATTTACTCCTTGGCAATTTTATGGAAGCGGCATATTTTGAAAAGTAATACTACAAAAGCTGAGCCATCTCTCTTCACAGAACTGTGAGAACAACACAAAAAAACTGCAACATATTATAAGGATGTTAGTTTTGCCATGATTTTTGAAAAAGTAAGAAAAAATAAAAATAAATCCTATATTCTAAAAATTCAGATTGGTCGGTTTTTACTTACGAATTAGGATAGTCATTTGATAAACAAACAAAGCATTCTTTTACTTACCAGACTCTTCCTAAACAGATTCTCATTTCATTGGAGGTGTTTCTGGGGGATGTCACAGAAAAGACAGTAACACTTTAAACCTTTCTCCTCACCTCCATGGCTCAGCTGGGAGACCTGTTGGGGAATGGCTACCACCTACTTGTTAAAATGTGATAATAGTTCCTGCTCTGCTTCTCTCATGTCTGTGCTGATTCTGCAGCACCGACAAAGAAAGTGCAGAAATAAGAGCGTAGTTTTAGTACAAAACTCATCAAATTGTGAACTCATTCTGAGAGTGAAACTGGTGAAAAACAAAAAATTGTTCTTTTTACTCAGTCATTTTTCCAACCGCAATTGTATCGTAACAGCTCTCTCTTTTACTGTTTAACAGCTGTTTCAGAAAACAGGCTGTGAGATATTTTATAGTTTCTGAGACTCATCAAAATATGACTTGTGATAAATGTTTGTAGGTTATCAAATCCCCCCAGCCTGGTCAGCTGGACCCACAGAAAGTCCCATGTCTTGCAGTATGAGGAAGAAAAAGGACCTGCTTATGGACCTGAATTTCAGTTATATATTGGGAAAACAAAATCGTAATAGTAACAGATGTGATAATCTTAATGAAAATTACAAACGAAGAGTCAGATGTTTCATCAGTTTGCCAAGCCATGTCACCTCTTTGCT
Organism: Tinamus guttatus; assembly: GCF_000705375.1. The sequence goes on from NW_010576744.1 coordinate 61,238, forward strand.
AAAGGAAAGAGCTCCCACAATGGGAGCCTTAGAGGCATCTAAATAACTGTTGTTCATGAGGAATACAATATGGTCATTAAGAACGAGTCACTTTGATATGCATATCATTTTATTTCCCTAAGGATGTCACGTGCAGCTGGATAAGTCCTTTCAGAGGCTGTCAAAGCAATCATCTTGTTACCTCTGATATTGTTACTTTTACTAGCTTAATGGACACATGCAAAATAGCACTAAAAATACCTTTGATGGTTCCCATAATGTCGAAGCGACTTCATTTGCCTGAAATCTGCTCTGCAGTGAGCAACTGATTGGCAACCAGATCCAGAAGGAGGGCTCAGCATTTTTGCATGAAAAATAATGAGCACCATTCATGGTTTCATGGTTCTGGTTAGCTCTAGTTTCTTTTCTGGGCAGATGACATACAAACCCATTTGACTACCCTGTGGTCAGTCAGCATTAGCAAAAGGATGTATGTCATATAAATGTTTGGAGTTCACAATTCAAAGAATCAAGTCTATTCAGGAGGGTACTCAGGAGGAAAAAAGAAAAGTCGTTCTCAGTAACATAAATTTTGGAAACTCATCAGGGACTGAGCTGCTGTGTCTCAAACGGCTCTAAAGATGTTACCCATCTCTCTACGTCTGTGTGCTTGCCTGCAGGGAACAAGGGAAACACAAAACCTAATAGCAATTACAACTTCCTTAACAGCTGCTTTTATTAAGAAGTATTGGAAAAAAAGCAAGAAAAAAATTGTTTGACAAGGGGAGGGGAAAGCCTCGGCACTGAATGTAGGCATCTTATGTACAGTTACTTTCTGCAGTTCATGTGTATGCATGAGGTTTCTGTTGTGCAGCTGGTTGTTTTGTTCCGTGTTGTGGATAGACAATTTTGGAAGCAATACACTCTGAACTCTTATTATTCAGATATTGTTATCATTTATCTGAAGTGAGCCCTCATGTTTTAAAAGAATTTAGTCCCACTTTGTTCAGCCTTGCAAGCTTTTCATACAGTATTTTGAACATTTTTTAACTTTCAGTAAAGTTCAGCTTGTGTCTTCTTTCCATGTCTTTGTCATTTCTCCATGTGTCATTTTTGAAAATAGAATTTTGTTGCTGAAATCATCTAAGCCATCAATGCCTGAATATCTTTTAAAATCTATTCTAAAGAGCCCTATTCCTTTTATAATCTGCAAACTGAGCTCTGTGTGTTCTATTTTGAACCTGTTGGCTTCATCAGTAGCATTTAGATGATCTAAATTTCGCAAAAGAGAGCTTCTTAGAGGTCTCGACAAACTCGTATTTTGAAAAAATAAAAACCTTTTTGCAGAAAGTCTTTAGTATAACTGTTTAAAACAATAGAAATAATATACTTTTATGTGTACATCTTAAAGAATATGTATCAATATTTTTGGAAGATGGTGTCATATGAAGTTGTATTTCTTTCATTTAAGCTTATTCTTGAACTCCGCTAGCTAAACATGAATGCAACATCAGAAAAAGTTTCTGATATCAGGAAAGTAAAGATGATGTGCTTTACTGTCAGGAGGAAGCAGGAAATAAATAAGAGAATTTCTGAAAAAAAAAAAAAAACTAATTTTGCAAGAGAAAGAATTAATACTGAGCTCTTCATTTCCTAACTATTTAGTCAGATTTATTTACACTCAATCTCTAAAGGTAATAACAAACCTGTCCCTAGTGCTCCTGCTTTGTTCTTTGGGTAGTCATTCCTTTCATTTCCAACTCCAGGAGTCGTCACACATTATGGAAATATTTGTGAGCTACTTCTCAAAAGTATTTATTTCCGTTTAGACATTTCTCATAATTACAGGGAATGATATAACAAAACAGTTTCCCAAGATAGGTAATGAAATCCAATCTTCAAAATTATTTAGCTCAATTAAGTGCAAATACAAATTAATATGGTAACAGATTTAACTTTCAATAATTTTGATATACTTCAATCTGTGCAGATTGAATACTTTCAAGAGCAAAACTGCATTTGGGGAAATGCTCAGAATATGTTTAGAATAATATCCTATGAGTTGAATAATCAGCCTTGTATTTAAGAATCGGGTTCCCCAACCCTGTGTGGTAGACATGTAGTCAAGGATTTGCTGAAAGATCACACACAGTTTGGGTACTGACTGATACAATAAGATTTATAGTCCCCATTATAGTGAAAAGCATTCCTTATGTCAATTTAGAGTTTCTAGGAAATTTTAAAGCAAATGGGAAATTGTGCAATATTAGAATGACTAAGTTAATCTGTAAGTCCCAGATTTGGTGATATTTAAGTAAGTCAATATTTGGTATTATTTTGAAAATGATATTTTATTGTTAAAATATGCTCAACAACCTAAAATGAGATCAAAGACTTTTAGTGGCTAGAGAGTCTAATCATAGGCCTGAATTCTAAAATATCAGTATTTTTCAGCCTTTCATAGCATGAATTAGTAAACCACATATTTCAAAAATAGGTATTCATGTAATACAATGTTTCATTAAGAAAATTTGCTTTTGCTGAAATATTTTGTGTTTCAAATTATAGAACATTTTTTATGATTATGATCCTCAAAGAAAGTGAGGAGGTTGTAAAAATAACTAGTATACCTAGTACATAAGATAGCTCATGTTAGTGAAAAATATTTTTTTTCTGAAATAATGTTGAGACTTAGTTTTCCCCAGCTTATACAGATACCGTTCTTTGAATATTATTGCTGTTCTATTTAGTGCCTCATAAAAAAAATAAAATTAAAATATACATCTCTTTATTTGAAAACTGTTGGTATGCATGCAGTCAAGATCCTGAAGCCATACTCAGTTTAATTCCAATTTTTTACTTTTCAATTATGTAACTTAGGAATTAGAAAAAGTGAAAGAAATAAACGTTTCATAACAAACTGCAGTGCAGATTCCTCAGATGTAAACAGTGTCAATAGGTCAGACTAACCACAACTGATTTGGTAACTTGACATTACAAGAAGTGAAGAAAAATACAGCTACAATAGTACAGAAGTAGAAGTCAGCTGCTTTTTATTTTTGTGATACCACTAAAATAACCACAAAGGAAATTTAAATAGCTACATTTAAAAATATTGTAAGGCTGTGCCACAAATGAATGGGAGCACAAGAATTTTAAATTACTGCTATTTACAACTGACTTGAAAATATTTAGGAGGAAAAAAGTGCACGACATCCTAGGAGGTACAAATAAATGATTTAATCCCTTAAGGACAGTAATTATCAGGCAGCAGAATATTTCATTTAGTTTATTTTATTTGCTGATAAACTGCAAACACCTTGTTCATGCCTAAAAGTGTTTTTTTCATGGTAAACTAATGGAAAAAAATAAACTAGGGCTGTTTTCATCCAATAAAGTGCCACTGGGTAACTTAAATATTTATTTAACTATATTGACTTAAATAATAACTTAAAGTAACTTCTTTTGCACTCAAATACTTCATACCTGAAAAGTGTGTGTGTTGACAGGAGAAATGATGAAAGGAGAGGGATCCGCACCAGGTGTTGGATAGCAGAGAGCCCCGTTCAGGCAAGGGCGAGCGAGGGGACTCTTCCTGCCTGCTGCTGTGTGCTTGAAACTCCCCCCAAACAGAACATGTGCTTCTTTTGGGCTGTGTTTCTTTTAATAAATTATCGTTCTGTATTAATATCATGAGAAGGAGGAGTAGATCAATGTGTTATAACTCATTTACACAGCTATAAAAAACAAGTACAGTTCTATTACAAATGGGTGGTTTGGACTTAGGAACATGAATTTCATTTTGGACACAGTTGAATTTCAAAAATCTAGGGCTTCGCTCTTGAAATTTCTGTTTTTATAGAGAAATAAACCAACTTCACTTTAGTTGCTCTTTAGCTCAAAGGTTCTGTTTCTTCATCTCTTAATCAAAGTATGTTTGAACCTCATAAACTCCAAGCAGAACGTAAGTGTTGCTGTACTTGAATATTGATACCCGTAAGTACTAAATGGTAGCCAGCAATTAGCCCTTCTTGCTCCCTCTCATGGTATCTCACTTTCAGGGGCTGACTTTGAGATCTTCTTATTTCGAATTTTCCACTGTATACGTAGTGGCACAAGAGTATATGAAGGAATAGGGAGCTGCTGATTTCCAAAAGCTTGAACCAAAATGAAAAGAGGGCCTCAAACTGTTAATGATCAAATCCTTGTAATGTCCCAGATGGAGATACTTGCTGCTGGCTTCGATCCTGACAAACACGTGTTGAAAGATGATTAAAAAAGCATATATGCCTTACTAATACAATTTACATATTCCAAAAGATGCAGCCATGGCCACATGGGTGTTGTGTACCTCCTCAGGAGAGGCAGGATGCAAGCTTTCCTCGCAGAGGTGGTTTCGTTTAGAGATGGTCCATATCAAAGAGAAGTTTGACACGGTCCCACCTATCGGCTTTCTGGATGACATCTGCCTTGGCTGTGGCCAGTTGCCGCGATCGCCGCCGTGGGCTCTGTAACGTGGGCCTCGCCGGCGCTCGCCCCTGCGGTTTCACGCGCTCTGGAAGCGCCGCCGGAGCCTCCCCCTGCTCCTCGGCTGGCGCTGACTCCGCTCAGAACGCGCCGCTGCTTCTCTTTCTAGTACTGCCACACTTTAGGCCATGTGGTTATTGCTGTTCTTGGAAGGCTCAAATGATGATATAACAAACTTGAGTCGATTAGACCATCATCCGATGCCTAGGAAAAGCGGAGATGATAAAAAGAGCAAATAATTAGTTTCAAGTGAGATGGGTGCAGGAAAAAAAAAAAAAAAAAGTGTGGTGGTGGAAATGCAGGGGCTAACATTAAGATTAACACAGTGTTAATCTGGTTGCTACTCCCTAGACTAATTTTTGTAACCTTATGTAAATGTTGCCATTAACAGAATTTTCTTGGCCTAAGGCAGTGTTTCATTTAACACTGCAGGACCAAAGTAAATGAACTCAAGCACTGTAGAAGTTTCTGAGCTGCAAGAAGAGGAAAACATGTTATCTTAGTCTGGAGAATGGGGAAAACACTGTAATGACAATCTGACATTACTAGCTGGAAGGATTTGGGGAGATTTCTAAAGATAAACTGTTTAATTCTAAATATTATGATAAAATCCTTGTTGCCTTGGCAGATCCTAAGAAATGGGCTTTATGCAGGTGACCTACTTGGAGCTGGTGGCATAGGCCTACAGCTGAAGGGCTTGTTCACAGCCTGAGCCCCTGCTGTGGCCATGGTTCAGATGGAAATAAATAACTAGTTTCTATACATTTGGAGGACGGCCAGGATGTTAAATGAGGTTTAGTTGTTGTTATATCAACAACCTGTATTATAATTGCATTGGATCTACTGTCATTGCTCTTAAACTCACAAATAAATCACAGAGCTAAATAGCCTTAGTAGTGTATACTGTATTGAATCCATATAACATATGTATGTTAAATAATGAAATCAACTAATGTTGTACAGGTCATCAAAAACTAATAAATAATTAAAGATTCATAATTGTGGCAGCTAATGAGTTAGTCACATCCTAGTTTTACAGGAGGTGTAACTGAATGAGGTAAAAACTGTGTGATTGTTAGTTTTAATAAGGAGAAAAATGAATAGTGAAACTACCTCCCTCTAATATTTTTCTCATTATGCAAGATAAAAAAAAAACCCACATGTCCAAAATTAACCTTAGAAAAAAATACATTATTTTACTTGCTAGAACTGTCAAGGATTTCTTTAAATAGTATGTTTAGATTGCTAGAACTGTCAAGGATTTCTTTAAATAGTATGTTTAGATTGAGGAGGGCTGAGTGTTGTTTTAGTGTTTTTTTTTTTTTTTAACGTAACGTGTAATCTATGGAGTTAATAGTTTAAGTGGATTTGGAACTCATCCTGTCCATGGTTTGTCTGGGATAAATCTGACTGAAATAATCTTATGCCTCATAATGTAAAGACAGGGAATTGGATACAGGATGTTCTATTTGCAAGGTTTATGAAAAGAAGGTAAAGAGATTTTTTTGCCATGTTTTTATATCAAAACATATTTGTCAATGTTTATTCCTTCACGGACATATGTAGTGTTTAACATTACTTTTGTTTCATTTTACTAGTTAATTTCGATATGAGTCATTTTGTTGTAATAAATCAATATATATAGCAAGACTGGGTCCATATTTCAGATTACCATGTCTTGAATATAACCCTTGAGCTGTGCTACATCACTTTTCTCCAAGTTTTATCTTTGACATAAGGATTATTGTGGAAGTACAGAACTAGGCTCACTAATAATTTCTTATCTAACTCTTCTTTCACTTGTCTAGACCCAGGCAATATCATTACCAGATGTATGCAAATATATTGTGGTTTCTTCTTCTGAAGATAGTTAATAATGATGTATCACCAGTAAAGTAGGAGACGGTCCGCATGGAAAGGAGTCTGATTTCATTTGTTGGAGGATGGGAGAGTGAAGACTGGCAACATGAAACCATCATTGGGAATGTTGAAAATAGCTGCTGAATGCTCTGGAATTTGGCAGTGCTGGATAGAAATGAGGAACTCTTATAGGGACAGGTTAAATAGTTTTGCTACTTCATCACTGCTTATGTGAACCAGGAGAAATTTAATCCAGCTTTTAAGGACATGCTTCAGATTAGTATACCACTTTCAAATTATCATACTTTTTTCTCCCTGCTTTAATCAGACTATTAACAGCCACAATTTTAATTTGCAATTTGCAGTGAAAGTGCTCCACATTTAATACAGGGATAGCTAAAATAAAAGTCCAATTTATTACCTGTAGTCATAAAGGAAGGAAAATGAATAACATTCTGAATTTTTTTTTAAAAAAATCAAGATCTGTATATAAGGTTAAACGGTCTGTATTTTTGAAACATTTAGGCAAGACTCACCATTTCAAATGTATGTTTAAGTGATTTGGAATACTTTATAAAAATCCCTTTACTGATTTAACAGCTAGCAGAAGCTGTACTGAGTTGATTGCTGAACATTGTTAAAATCTTTGTTGTTCTGTTCTTTATATATTCTCTTGACTGTAACTAACTGAAATGTCAACCTGTGCAATGAATATTCAGTGACTCCATCCCGAGAATCTCTTGAAAGTAGTGAGACAGATCATTTATTTCCGTTTCTTTTTTCTTTTTTTTTTTTTTTTTTGGCGGGGGGGCGGTGGGGTAGGGAAGGAGGGGAAAGATTTATTTCTACAGTTTATAAAGGTATATTTCACATTATTGACGACTGCAGCATCTGAAGCATTGCATGGTTCTGATTGCCTTTACTTATGAGGCTGCATTTTGTTCAAATAATAATGTGATTAAAGGATTATATAGGAAATGATAGGACAGTCTTACAGACTAAATGAAACTCAGTAGGACGGGAGGAAGGGACCCAATTAGCATCTATAAATACTTTCAAAGTAACAGTACAGATGAAGGAAGGGATTATTCACGGTCTGGAAAGGTACCTAGATAAATACTGGCGTGAAGCTACCAGGAAGAGTTTTTGACTGCGATCGTTGGCTGCTGCATGTGGGAAATCCCTGCTGGAGTCAACAGAGGAACTCTGGGCCGGTGCAGTCACTGGAACCAGTTGTTCCCACTTTGCTGATTCTATCAGTTTTGCAGAGAAATCTTAGCTCATTTATTTGAGGCCAAGGTTTTGCCTGGTTTAAGTAGAACTCTCTGAATGGATATCTGGTGCCTTGCTCCCACACTTTTTATGGCCCACTGCCTCTTGTTTGCATTAGCCCTGGTGGTCTCTGTTATTTTTTTTTAATCTTCCTGTATTCATTCTTAACAACCACGATATTTTAATCTAACGCAATTATCTCAGGGCTATAGGTGACACAGTGGAGTTTTCATAGCAAGATGAAAACTGTCCCTCATGTGGGGAAATCAAATGAGAGTAAAAGCAAATTAATCTTCCCCTCACAACTAGATGCCATTCATTTTCTTAGTACTGCAGTTTTTACAAATAGATGATGTACCAGAGGAGAGTTGTTACCAGGGCCAGCCTGCCACGTCCACAGGACGCAGCAGCACCAGGAACATATTGAAACACTTCTCGAGCTGGGCGTTCTTCAGGGAAATAAATGAGTGTGTGTTGATTAAGACAAGTTGCAGCAGAGCACCTGCAGTTCTGGCCTGGAGCAGGAACGCCCGTCCACTTCCCGCTTCGTTCCTGGCAGCTGCCGGGAAGGCCAAGGCCGGTATTTGGAGGAGAAGTGGCACAGGAATGAAGGTGCTGGGTTAGGGGATATGAGGATATGAGGTGTATGGAGATGCTGCTCTGATACACATTCTGCAGACATCAAATTTAGTCAAAAAAAGATAAAACTCATTTTTGAGTGAAAGATGCGCAGATATCCGCCAAGCACCATATGGCACTGCTGACTCTCACCAAGAAAGGAGCTTGCCACGTGTTGGATGGGCACACTGGGCCCTTCTAAAGTGCCTAGATACTTTCTGCAGGGCTGCCCTCCTTTGCTCAAATCAGCAATGTTTACTCAGCAAGCTGTGGAGATCACAGCTTTAACACTGTGGAGAATGTATGCTTTTGCAGGGGTGCAGAAACATAAAGCAGGTTCATGCAGGGAGAGGAAGCTTACACAGAAAAATGCGTGAGAGTTGCAGATGGATCTCCAGAACACTAAAAATTTAGTGGGATAGACCATATACACTAAAGATCTGTACTTCCATGTGTTGTTTTATATTATTTTTTGCTACATAAATATACTTTAATCAGTTGAATGGCATATGGTGAATAAAGGTAAGAGAGTTTCTCCTGCCATCTGCTTCTCCAGAGATCATTGCCAACATATTCCAACTCCCTTCCTGCAAGACTTTTGTACAGTTTCATATCTCAGTCATTTAGTTTCTTGTAGGATTAAGTTATGATTTATAAATCTGTAGGTTGTTTTTTTTAATAAAAAATTGGTTTAAAGATTTATTGTATTACAGGGTTAGAAAGCTACAAGTTGCTTTTGTTTTGTCTTTTATTAAAGTATCATCTTATTAAATTCTTCAGTGCATTCAGATATTTCATGTCTTATGACATTTCACCTCCAAAGCATTATCTATAGTTTTGTATTGCAAACACGAAAATGTTGGTATGAGCAGAACCATTCATTCTGTCATCCATTCAACTACTTCTCTCAGAAACAAAATAAGTAAGCCAAAGTAGTAAGTTTGACCAAAAAAACAGAGCAGCTGCTTTCAGTTTAAAGCTGAGACACTCATTGTATAGTGCGCTTTTGGAATAATTAATTGATTAGATTATTTGTAAATCCTTCTGAATGCCACTCAGTGCCTTTTAAGGCTATTAGGTTAAAAAAAAAGAGAGAGGAAAAATCTCACGAAAAGAATTAAATAGGGTTGAGATTTTCTATGAGTTATTGATGTTTTAGTATTCTGCTAGTCAGATCTGAAGATTTCAAATCTCTTCAAACACTTCTTAGTGATTTCTGCTTTAAAGAAAATGTCTTACACTTGTCCGCACAGCTTTACCTGAATTTTCTGCACTTCTGCAGTGATTATGTGAGTTTTAGTCTCTGTGGCACTCCGTATGTATTCAACGGTGTTAGAAGGAATGCTTCATTTTGGTAAGATACATAGAGGACTGCACAATTTTTCTTTTCCCTTTGTTAAACCATATGTGGTAAGCCGTATATTTTGAAAGCATGTGTATTTCCATTAGGGGGAACAGATATTTTGGTGGTTTGGATCAGGGATTTGAGGCTATTTCTTTTAGTGCCTCTAATTGGCCTGTTCTTCTGCTTGCTCTTACTGTAGCCATACAATAAGACATGGGACATTTCTGGCCGCTTTTATGGGACTGGAATGATTCTTTCCTAATTTTTGAAGTCAGGAGGGCGATTCTTGCAGGACAGAAATACCTCACTGTATCTATGATGTTAAAGTGTGGAAAAAGATAACCATTGGTTTTCTCCATTATGACCCACTACAGTGATGAGGGATTTTCTGAAAAAGAAATAACAACAGCACCATCACAAAAAGAGGTGGAAAAGAAAGTGGTTCTTATAATAATTCTTCTAAGGGTCAAACATCCTGCCTTTTTACCAAACTGTGATTTCCAAAATGAAAGGGAAATCTTTAGTAACTTTTCCCTGCAGGTTGCATTTTCAAGGCTTTTTTTTTTTTCTTCAGTTGAAAAGTTGTTATTTGAGCCAGTGACAGTTTTGCATCGAATATGTGACAGGATTTATCCTTGCTATGTGACAGCATTCCACTGCAGCTCAGTGCGTAGTCTGAACCTCCAGTCTACAGCCAGATGGGAAGCACTGGATGCCAGATAATGGTCATCATCTGAGAATGTATAAAATTAAGACATAGCTTGACAGTTTTACCATTTTAGTAGTGTTTTTACTATTGGTCACATAGCAGCATCTCAGAACAAAACAGTCATCTCTACTACTGTTGCCAACAAAAAGTGCTCTGAAATTACAGCATTTTTCCTGTTTTAGGTAGTTAGAGCCTAGTGTAATGCCTAATAAAAGAAGGACATTCTCTTTCTCTCTCTCTTCCCTCTTCACCTTTTCCCCCTTTGCCCTGAACTTTTTTTTTTTTTCCCTTAACTTTACAGAGTTTTGAATAAGCCCATATGGAGAAGAAACATACTTCAAGGAGAGATGTGTGTAGGTCTCCAGAGCACAATAGGAGTATGAATTTGTCTCAAAGGCTTAATTAGTTTTGTAATTAATTAATATTTGCAAGCCACTTGGAGAATCTGGGTGCAAATGATTATTATTTTCATAATGTCGCTATTGAGACACGTGAACAGGAAGCAGAAATATAAGGATAATCAGCACATTCGTGTGGGCTCCCACTGCCACATTAAGATCATTAATAATTGTTTCTATTTATACAGCATTTTTATCTAGTATTAGTTTTTTTACTTCAGTGCAGGGAAGAGTACAAGAGCTCAGAATTTATGAAGTCTCACCAGCTAATGAAACAGCAAATACAAATAAAAGGGGGAAGGAGGGAATTTTTAAAGTGGTTTTGAATAGCAGGTTGGGAACAGAGAAGAGTCATTTGTGAGACTAGTGTTTAATTTCATAATTCCTTATTATTATTATTTGTTTACACCTAGCAAAATCTCCAGTGCTATCCCCGCACAATTTCCTGATTTTGTGAAACAATTTTGTTTTAATACGTATGGGCATAAAGGCTGTAGATAGTCCCCAACTGATTTTCACTGTCTGATAATAACATATTGGACAAAATAGCATTGCTATTTGTGTGGGAGTTAATGCTTTTGAAAACAGCTAATACACTTAACTACAGTGTATTAACAGTGGGCGTTCTGCTTATTTTTATTGCAAGCTTTAGCACTGTGCAATTTTCCTGCAACATGTTAACAATAATCCACTTCATTCCTGCACTTAAATATTTATTGAGCATTACAGTAAAAAAGTTATGGGAAAATACATATATATATAAAAAAAAAATTACATCTTGGTGTGGCACTATGTCCATAAAAGAAAACAGTAATGAGCAGGTTCAGTGCAGTTTAAGATTAAATAAGTATTATTCCAAAAAAGAATTAAATGCCTACAGAATGTTTTTACATTATCTTTATAAAGAAAAGAATGCTCAGAGAAAGAAATAAAGTCCACAAATTTACACCAAAATTATCATTGCAGTCCCTGCTTAGCACTGAGCTGAACATTGTGGAGGAAGCAATAGAGAGTCATGAAGAGGCAGAAGAGAGCACAGTGAGGCTTCATGCGCTGGCCGGGGCTGAGTAACCCTTGGGATTCATCCCTTGGGATTCACCCATCTCGGCATGACGGAGGAGGGCGCCCATCCCAGGGCGCTGCGGGCAGGAGAGGCCTGCGAGCGCCGCCGAGGCTGCGGGGCCTGCACCACAGAGTGTGCCTGGGCCGACATAGCCGGCCGTGGTCTGCCATAGGGGGAAGCTCTGACTCCCTGCACCTTCGTGCAGCGGAGGGACACTGGTCGCAGCAGTATCTAAATGGGCCTTTTGATGTAGTAGTTCTGAACACTGTCTTTTAAGAAGATAATACCTTGAGAGCTTCCAGGAAAGAGCGAATTTTTATAGTTGAAAAAGCTCTCAGTGAAGGCTTACGAATGAAAGTTACCCATCTGGGTTATCATTTCAGAAACACACAGAGAAAGTAGTGGGAAGCAGGGTGTCCCATAGGGCATCCTCCATACAGAACTTCCCAGGTCACAGAGCACCTCTTCATAACCTAAGGCTGCAGTACAAATGAGCCCGTGTGCATAAAACCACAAGCATAGGCCAAAGCAACATTCCTAAGTTAAATGTCATGTACAAGAGCTAACCATGAGGAGGCTCAGGAAGGTCTTGTTCCCTGATCAATGACAGGGATAAGAGCCTGTGTCACTACCTCCTGCTGTTGGAGGGGAATCCCGTCCAACTCCCATGGTAGATAGGTCTAAATGAAGGGTGGAACATTAGGTTATGTTTTAACAGAACATTACATACAGCACAGGCCTGTAAAGGAAAACATCCTACAACCATCTGTCGTAATCTGAGCTTTTGAAACAACTGAATTCCCCAGGAAATTTATCTGTAATTTATCTGTAAACTTGAGTGATTAGCAGTGCCTTTGCTTACGGAGTTACTGTGATCATCAGGCGTTCTTTCTGGTGTCCTTGTTGCGTTGTAAAGCAGAGCAGTAAAACATCTCTCCATAATCGCCTTTACCCTTGTCGTCTGCAAGTTCTTACATAATGATATATTTTTTTTTTCTGTGGTAAGCTGGGTTTGTCTGTACAGCATCTTCAGGCATTACCACTGTGCAGGACTCTGCAAAATATTTTCGTCTTGCGCAGCTATTATGATTTACTCAGGGAGTGCCAGAAGCCTTAGTGTTCACCTAGGCTCTTTTATCCTTTCATGCGCTGTAAAGAAATTTGGAGCTTTCATATAAAATTTCTTTTGGAAGGTGATCAAGTAACCATGCAACTTTTTGTTTTTATTTGAGTAAAGCAGGAAATCTGGCTTACACTGATCACTCATTTTTATTTGTGTAATAGAAAAAAACTCCGCCTTGTAATAATAGAAGTTTTGACTCACAAATCTTTCCTTCATGCTTCACTTAGTTTTATTCAAATGAAAATGCCTGCACAAGTGAGATCCTGGTGAGTCTCTGTGCCCCTTACTTTTCAGGGATTCTAGAAAGATTTATACAGGCATTTACAGTTCAGCATTGGCATTGTCCTTCATTAGCTTTCATTTACTGATTTATATGCATCAGTAGTCACTTTGATTCATGATGAAAATAATAAACATCAGAGAGCAGAAAAACAAAAGCCTGTTTTTTTTCTTTTTTTTCCATACTCCCCTAAACAACTCCCCACTAAAACTGATCCTCAGAGAGAGAACTGTGCAAACATGGGGAGGAATCATTATCAAGTGCTGTCTTGGCATTGCTTCCTTCTTCCTTCTCCATATTCCTTCAGGGCGCTGGGATACCTCTTGAGTTAAACTTTTTCAAAAGCAGTATTCACCATTGAAAATGTGGGAAAAATACTGAGGTGCAGACCCTGGTCACCGCATGCGTGTATGTGGTGTACAGTTCATGCAATCTGGAGTCCAGCCTCTCTACACCTCTCACTTTGATATCAGGGCCCAAAGACCCAAGTCTTCAGTCTCTTGAGTCCAATCCTTAACAAGAACACGGTGCAATAGCTGTTTAAAGTACTTTTCAAACACATCTGACACATTTCAGCATGTATTTCATCTTGTCTGCCTTCAAAGAGCACTAAAGTAACACAATACTTGTAATCATACATTTTTTTTCTGAATGATTGATTATCCATATAGTTTAAATGCAACATTCTCTTAATTTCATATTTTTCCTGGTCCAAATTAAGGCTTACATTTGAAAGGGATGGACAAGTACAGTATTTATATGGTAATCGTCTTGTTGCTCTCATCATTTCAAGTTGCCTCCCAGACAAAAGAAGTATTAGCTGCTGAATGATCTCCTGGCTCCCTAATTAGCACAGGACTGACCACTCTTCCCTCGTTCCCTATGTTAATAGGTTCACAACGCAGCCGCAGTGCCCAGCCTGGTTATGTCACACATGTATAACAGCACAGATCCTGTCCTCCCACAAAATGCTACTCAGTTTTCTGTGTAACTGGGTACATCCCTCTAGCACATGAGAAAACAAGCATGTATAAGCATATAAGCTTCTCTTAAACGTATAACCATGACTTCTCAAAAAAGCAAGCAAATCCTGCTTTTCCCACACAGAAACTAGTACCCAGTATGCCAGTCCTTGTTCCCAAATTCCTGCCTGTCCTGAGAACATAGGCACTAGTTTAAGAGAAGAAATGCTTGGTTTAGCAGAAGAAATGCTTTGTCTCGATTCTGGCTGGATCAAAACTGAAGCCAAGCCCTTCTGCATGTAGGACAATGGCTAGGAAATATGATCCAAGAGTTTTGTTACATATTATTTATTTTAGGGGTAGAGATTTGTATCATCATATTAATAGTTGTCAGAGATCAAGTTCTGTGTTTTCTCTTTGTAGCCTTTAGAAGAATTACAATTTTAGCTTTTATAAAAGCTTTTAGTTTTTTAGTAAAACTAAAAATTTATGCAAAAAATGTTTAGTAATGATTCAATCACAATTTATATTATTCTTACTCATGCTATTATTGATGCTGATAAGAAAGCGGAAGCCTTTTGTTCGGGCCCTTGATGCTTAGAACAATGCAATCAAGTATTTTATTTTAAACTTCATAAATTATCTATTTTCTTAAATTGCAAATGATCCATTTATAAACATAAGCACTCCATGTTATAATCCCTTGAATTTGTTTTAGTGTGAGGAATCTCATTCATTGGCTGCAAGCGTATAACTAAAGATTTTAATTTTTAACAATGAATATTTTCTATGCTTAGTACTTACAAAGCTATTAAATTATATACAGTTATTTATTAAACAGGGAACTAATTGAAAGTCATTGTTAAGCAGTGTGCCCCTGGAATTTTAAAAGAAGTGTGAAATATCCTGAGACACTGCAGGAATAATAATAATAATAGAATAATAGGCAATATATTTTTGAAAGACTTTACCTAAAAAGAGGCTACTGTAATAAACTTTCTGTTAACTATGTCTTTTACACTAATCAGTCTTGCATAAAATACAGCAGTAATCGTGAGGGCAAGGGCTGGGAATTCAAGTGACCTCCTTACTGGACTAGCAATTCCTGCCTCCTCCCCAGCATCAGCAAACCTTGTGCACCTTGTAGTATTGGTGCAATTCAGGCAGAAAGGGGTTGGTGTCCCCTTCCTCTCTCCCTCCCCACTTCTTCCCTGGTATAATGGGATGGGAACATTCTTGTGGGAAGGGAAAAGTGGGTTTAAAACACGTCAGGCCAGGGAAGGAATTAAAGCAGAACTCACGTGTCCTTTATAGTCTAACACTGCAACAGAATTTAAATAGAATTGTGCTTTGACTTTGAAAAGAAGCAGCTCAGCATCTGAAGGCGCTAGGGTGGATTTGGGGCGGTGAAGCCCTGTCTGACACAGGCACTGCCTTGCAGGCCATAAAAAGATACCTAAGCTGCAAAAGGAAAAGAATTCAGGGCACACCCTTCTCGGCAGTGTTTCCCTTGGCTAGTTTCAACAGCTCCCTGCTCAGCTTTGCTGTCTGCTCCAAATTCCTCTTGGAGCCATCTCATTCTCCCATGGGCAAGCATCTAACCCATCCTGGGAAGTCCAGTCTGGATGCATTTGCAATGAAAAGCAATGATCCTCAGTCTTAGCAGGCCCAAAGCCCTTCGTGTGATTGCCTCGGGGCACGTGCTGATCTCCCACAGCTGCAGAAAATGTCCCCACTCACTCAACAGTAGCCTAGCCACAGACTGCACAGCACCATGCGTGTTGTAAGAATAAAAACAGGTGAGAGAGAAGTTAGACCATCTGTTAAAAAAGGATATGTTACCCAGAGAACAACATAAACTATATAAATGCGGAATGTGGTGGTAAATACATAAACAAAGTCACAGTATTCGTGCCTTGGAAAGGATGTGATACATACATTCAGTCAGTGATCTCTGATTAAAGTAGAAGGATTTCAGAGACTACTGCTTCTCAAACACACCCACAGGAGAGAAAAAAGAAAAAAGTTGCGTGTGCGGGAAGAGAATAAAGTTTTGATTTTGTATAGTCTTGATTGTCTTTTATGGACTTTAACACTGAGCACTGAAGGCGCAGTATGTGTAAGAAGTGCTTCACCACAAGCATAGCAGAAGCAGTTGTGATTGAAACAGCACAGGGTTTTACAGCTTGTTGTTATTATTTTAATTACAGCATAAGTTATGTATTGTTATCATTGATTTTTTTGCCTCATTTACATTATAAAATGATTTTACTTTAGTTATACAGCCACCGTGAAGTATTTCACTTACAGTGATCTAAAGATCCCCAGCCTTGTGTAGCGGTTCACCTTTAGCAAAGGAAGCAGCTGCAGTGTGCAGGTATCACTACAGCCCTGTAGCCATGTGCTCACCAAAGCTTTTCCATGTAGAAGTGCCTTGGCCCACGACTGATGCACATCGGAGTGAAGTCACTCAACAGGACAAATCTTCAGATGTGAACCAGGGCAGGCTTAAAAATGATGCCACTAAGCTTTGTAAAAGGTCCTGAGGTCATATCCCGAGTTCTGAATAACATTAATATGCAATATAGGCTCTCTGCAGTACAGAGACTCGGGTGTCCTAGATCTACTGATCTGGATATTATTTATGGTTTCATACTTTCTCGAGGCTTAGGATAAGACAGGGAGCATAAATCAGACCACCATTGAGATCAGCCTTTGGGCAGCTTCCACTTGTTTTGGTAGCTCTCCTGAAACACCGTCAGCGCTTCCCTTCAGGTGGGTGTTCCTGCACAAAATGCTCTTTTGTATTACCAAAAGCCTGGCTCTGTACCTGCACAGTTTGGGGAATGTAATCTTTTGGCATTCACTGTTTTAGCTCTTACGTAAACCTCTTTTTATATCTGTATTGCTGAGAAAACCAAACATGTTTCTCGCTTCCAGCTTAACACAGTATACCAGAGAACCAAAGAAATATACAGACCAAGTCTCTTTAGATTCCTATCTTTAAGTTATTATTGTGTTCAGTGAGTTTGTGGTTTTATATACTGATAGTCAAATGAAAAGAAGAGATTACTGTCATTACTGGTAATTTACAGCTTCTGCGTTTGATCTGTCACATCTCGTTTTAGACATTAAACATGATCTGTTAGTTCCACAATTACCTAAAACTTTTTAGGCTGCAAGTTCAAAAAGGAGGAGCCGCTTTCCTGCTGTTTTTCTTTAAATTTCTTTCTTTGCCTCTTGTGAGAAGGAATGTCCTGCCCTAAGGTGTTAATCCTAATTCAGGTTGCTGGAGGCATTTTAAAAACTAATTCATAGTCATGCTTTCTGTCCTTTATAAAAGGTAATAATTATCATATTTCTTAGATGTGTGTCTCAATCATCTCTTAAGGTGCATAAAGTGAATGAAAGTTCCAAAGGCAGAAATAAAAGAGATTTCATTAGTAGGCCAGGATCTTCAGACATCTGTTTGCAGAGAGCTGAATTGATGGTGTGGTCTTTTGTTCGCATGGACTAGCAGTTGCTTTGAAAATGTACTGTGTATCTAATTCTGCCTTTTTTTTTAATTCAAAGGCTTTTGATCTTGCTATAAATTAAAAATAAATGGTACACTAAATAATCAAAGGTGCTACAAAGTCAATCTGTTTTTTTTATCTGTTCAAATATTTATATTAGCAACATTTTTTAAAAAAAGAATGTGCTTATAAACAAGTTTAGTTTAACATTAGAATGAATTCTGACTCATCAGAAGTGTTTACAAACACTAGCAGCCAAACAAAAGTATTATTTTAAATGTTTGGTTTATTGATAGTTTAAACAGCGAGACTTGACTTTTGGAGGGTTTGGTTGGCATTTTTTACAGTTAAGGAAGTTAAGCATTTGGTATTTTTATAAAATAGGCATATTTTTATTAAAAAAAAGGCAAAGTATGGATGGTCTGTTAACTTAGTGGTATTTACATCAACCCTTTTCTGATACTCATCAAGCAGAGGGACTTTGGGGAGGAGGGGTGTGTTTCTTTTGGTCTGTTTTTGCCTCTCATTTTCTGTATTTTAAAGCATAGCCTGGTCTTTGAGTTGCTGTTAATTCCCGGGAAGTTGCTCGTCATCTGTCAGGTCATCAGTCTGATTTATAGAAACAACTGCATGACAAGAGCCACTTAAGGGTTATTAAAAGCCTCTTGCCGCGGCCGCGCGCACGAGCCGGGCATCTGGAGCAAGGGAAGGGCGCGGGCGAGCGGGCTGCTCCGTCACCGCTCCCTGCTCCCGGGCCACCCTGAAAAACAGCCCCTGGCACGGTGCTGAGTGGAGCAGGGGCCTCAGCATCCAGGGAAAACTCATATCCGCAGCTGGCCTGGCCATCCCAGCGCTGTCCCGAGCGGAGCGGCTCTCTCGAGGCCGTGGGAGCTGCAGGGCAGGCTGTGCGGAGGCTTTGCTGTGTGAGGGCCAGAAGAGCATGCGCGTCGGGAACCTGGTCAGCCAATTTCCTCCCAGTTGCCAAATGGCCCGTGTGACTATTCAGCAACACCACAAGATGTTATTTATTTGGCTTTATGGAAGCGGCTGCTCATTAAGCTGTGAGAAACAATAAATTGGCAAACACCTATTATATGCCTTTGTGCAAAGACCAAATCATGCTTCCCTTGACTAATATATTTAAGAACTCTTAAAATTATAAGCATAAAATTAGTGTAGGGGCAGTCCTTAAAAGAAGAGCCTCAACTCACTCAAGAGTACTGATTTATAATGGAATAGGGAGGCATAGGAATGGAAAACATTATTCAGATTCATGTTTAATCAGAAGGAGTGCTTTTAATTAGCCAGAGAAGGAAATTTTGAATATTTCTGTTTAAGTAAGTGTTACTGCTCAGAGAAATACTTTAATCATAAGAAAATGATCAGCTCACTTGGCTCATTATTTGGTGTCTTTTAACATAGGATGTCTTTTAACATTGCACATTCTAAGTAATAACAAAGAAGATGACGCACCTGATAACTTGAAGCTTTTTTCTTTCTCTTTCTATCTGTTGTTTTTTTAAAGCTTGGGTAATAATTGAAGTATAATTAGAGAACTTTCCTAAGATCTGGATCTATTTAATTGATTTAAGCATAGACAGAAGATTCATTTCAGCTGTTCGTGTTTTTTTAAGTCACATAAAGATAGTGCTCTTATTCTTTTATTTCTAACATAAGCACAGAAGAATAGTAGAAATGTAGTCAACACAAGACTCGAGTATAAATGTGGTAGTGACATCATTAAAAATTAAAGATATTACTGAATTATGTTTTGACTTTTAATGAAATGATAGTCTCTCTACTACAGAATGTTTTGCAAAGAATATGCAGGTAATATGGCTAGAGACTTGTTTTAAGTTCTCTCTAGAGATTGAGAAATAGTGTTGCATGAAGGGACGGAGTGCTCCCTCAGCAAGTTTGCTGATGATACCAAACTGGGAGGAGTTGCCGATACCCCTGAGGGCTGCGATGCCATCCAGAGGGACCAGGACAGACTGGATAACTGGGCGGTGAGAAACCTCATGCAATTCAACAAAGATGAGTGCAAGGTCCTGCACTTAGGGAGGAAGAACCCCAGACACCAGTACAGGCTGGGGACCGACCTTCTGGAGAGCAGCTCTGCAGAGAGGGACCTGGGTGTCATGGTAGACAACAAGCTGGCCATGAGGCAGCAGTGTGCCCTTGTGGCCAAGAAGGCCAATGGGATCCTGGGGTGTGTTAAGAAGAGCATCTCCAGTAGGTCGAGGGAGGTGATCCTGCCCCTCTACTCAGCCCTGGTGAGGCCGCATCTGGAGTATTGTGTCCAGTTCTGGGCTCCACAGTACAAGAGGGATGTGGAGCTGCTGGAGAGAGTCCAGCGCAGGGCTACAAGGATGATCAGGGGCCTGGAACATCTGCCCTATGAGGAGAGACTGAGGGAGCTGGGCCTGTTCAGCCTGGAGAAGAGAAGGCTGAGAGGAGACCTGATCAGTGTGTACCAGTACCTCAATGGAGGCACTGAAGGGGATGGTGCTGGCCTCTTTTCAGTGGTGGCCACTGACAGAACTAGAGGTAATGGCCACAAACTGAAGCACCAAAACTTAAGGAAACTTAAGGAAATATTTCTTAACAGTGAGGGTGACAGAGCACTGGAACAAGTTGCCAAGAGAGGTTGTAGAGTCTCCTTCTCTGGAGATCTTCAAAACCTGCCTGGATGTTACCCTGTGTCCCATGTTCTAGGTGTCCTTGCATATGCAGGGGGATTGGACTAGATGGCCTCTAAAGGTCCCTTCCAACCTTAAGCATTCTATGATTCTATAATAATCTGGGTTCAAGATCTCTTTTTCCCCCCATGTGGTAAACTTTAAAAATTGAAAAACTCTAAAATCCGCTTCAAACTGTGGGTTATCCTATACCTTCTGCTAAGTGAAAGCCCTGCCTCTTACCGAAAGGGGCATAAGGGCTGCACCTGAGATGCTGCCCTGATGCCTGACTATGGCCAATGTCTGTCCCCGTGGTACAAGCCATGTCGCTTAGCTCCGTTTTATCCCAGGCCAAACGCACTGGCCATGCGTTTACTGCGTTTGCCCAGAGAGGAGCTGTGGGAAGTAACTTGTTGGCCTTCTCTCTGCGTGGAGATTGCCTCCCCCACCAAAGATATAAAAATATCCTGAGGCCATTGGATATAAGACTGAGGAAGTGGTTTCATGATTGAGTTAAGCCTATTTAAGTCCCTGGTATCACTGAAAGAGGTTGTCCCTCCCTCTGCTTTATCCTTCAGCTATTCATCGCTGTCCCTCTCCGTGTCAGCGCAAGCTTGTCAGTTCAGGAAGCTGCTTCAGCTGAAAAAAAAATCTTTTTTTTTCTTTTTTTTTTTTTGATGAGATTAATTTTCAGTCCAGCCGCACAGCTGCCCAAGCACTGATGCCAGCACAAACAAGGGAGCTGGAAACATGAGCACAGAGGGCAGGACTGCTGCTCTCAGTAGCAGTAAATAAGGTTAAGTTGCTCATGAAATCGCAGCCTATGTGTGAGACAAAGACTGAATCAAGATTATAGATTTATTATTGTTTGAAATGTTTGAAACTGTTTGAAATTTGCCATTCATTTCTTTTTTTATTGATTTTTTTCATAAACCATTTCATTTTTGTTGGTGTATATATATATTTTTTTCCTTAATTATAACAGCTTTCTTTTTTTTCCTCTCTTTTTTTTTTTCTGTGTTAAAAGTATATTAGTTTTAGGAAAGGACTTCTGTTTCTCATCTTTAAATATTTTCCTATGACAGCCCCTTCCAGCCCTAAAGAAACAGGAACTTTGTGCTTCCATTTTTATAGCTGGAGAAATGAGACACAGTGAAGTTAATTGACTTCCCTGCTCAGTGTGCGGACCCAGGAGCCGGGCAGGGGCTGAACCCAGATCTCCTGTGTTGCTGTCCGGATGTGTTTCCATACAGCCAGGGACTGCAGAGCTGGAGCATGTCCTCTGCACACACTACATCCAACCACAGTATTAGTGAACTTCAGCTGATGTCCAGCTTTTTTTTTCTTTTTTTTTTCTTTCATAAAAGTATCGTTTCAGTCTTCTTGTAATGAAGTGGCCACAAGTTTCACCACAGCTTTGGCAATGTTCCTCTGTTCAGCACTTAGCTTGTTCTGCTGGGCTCTGAACACAGTGCTCTTCAGCTTCCCTTACCTGGGAGAAGTATGGTCCTCATTAGAAAAATTAATTAATTGTTTGAGAGGAAATCTCAAATTTCTGTGTTACATCCATTGAGAAGAAGAACAAAATGAACTCAAAATGTACAGACTTTCATTAATTATGTAATTATCCTCCTGGCACTACAAAAGTGCCACGTAAGGTCCAGAAAACTCTGTGAGCTCTTTCTAGGAGAAGGGTGGGGATTTTCTGCCTTTATTTTGGATCCTTTCATCTGTCTGTTCTGGATAGCATGTGAGATGCAAAGTGCAGTTTACTGGAATTGAGAAGGACGTAGTGTGTACTGCAATTAGAAAAGACTAAAGGGAAAATGGAGCAACTGGGAGTTGCTCCAACTCCCAACAGTTGCTCTCTCCAACTAAGAGAGTTAGTCAGGCAGAACTCGTGTCTCTTGAGCCTAGTGAGAAGAAATAAAGAATTCAGCTTTTTACTGTAGAGTTGTCCTTCCTTCCTTCCTTCCTTCCTTCCTTCCTTCCTTCCTTCCTTCCTTCCTTCCTTCCTTCCTTCCTTCCTTCCTTCCTTCCTTCCTTCCTTCCTTCCTGCCTCCCTTCCTGCCTCCCTCCCTGCCTCTCTTCCTTCCTTCCTCCCTCTCCCTCTCTTCTCTCTTTCTTTCTGTCTTCCTTCCTTTCAATTTTTCCAAGGTTAAAGTAGACTGGAGATTTATAAGCCTTTTTAACTGTCTAATACCTGGTGTGCAAAGACTCCATCCTGTGGACAAAACAAGTTTTCCGTATGTTTGGAGCTCTGTGATTGGCAGTCCCTTGATGGTATGGCCTGTGGAAAGGACTGTCTCCTGGGGGTTAATGTCAATATTATTAAAAGAGATACGGGGAACCGGCTAGGACAGGAAACTTAAAATTCTTTCTTCACCCAAAGAAACATTAGATGCCTATATTACATGCATGAAAAGTTTGTATTTTAAAAAAAAGTCATATTTCCTTACATACAATAGGTGAGCATAGTCGTATGATACTGATTATCCTCATATATTTTGAGGGGCCATTATAGACCCAGTGTTATCCTGAATTACACCTCTTTAATTCCATCTGAATCCATGGGCTGTAAGAGGTGTATAACTCAACACTAGAATTTGTTTGACCTTTCCATTATCAGAATAACTTGACAGAGAGTCATACAGTATCAGGAGTTACGCTTTTTAAGCACAAATTGCTGTGGCCTATAACAAAGTGCTTTAACTTTCTTAGACATTGCAGCAGCTGTTTTATCTTACACTATACCACAGTTGGACACTGAGAATATATGGGTATTTCTCTGAAGTGTTACAAAGCGTCTGCAGAATTCAAAACTGCCCAGGTGTCCTCTGGGCAGGCTTTGTAATGCATACCTTACTTACTGGACTAGAGTCCTCTCAAAAAGAGTTTCCTTTGTTGGGTGCCTCCATTTCCAGAGCCTGACTTTGAAGATCCAAATCAAACATATTTATTTGATTTAGTAATTTAGCAGTTATTAAAGAGCTTTCTTGATTCGTGGCCTAAGAGTCTAATTTTTGTGGTTTGGGCAACCACACCTTGGCCTCAAAGATATTTTTGAGGTCTTCACATAAAAAATACCTGATATAGTTACTCAAAAACCCATACATCTCAGATGAAAGATAGGTTTGATAGTTTTGTCCCAAACTTGTTTGTTATTTACAGCTTGTGTAGCTCTCTCTGAAAATTGGAATTCTTTGGAAGCATATTTTGGAAATCTGAAACATTTTCTTTTACTTTGTTGTTTAGATAGCAACCAAATGCTATGAAAATGTATATTCTGTCTATCCTTGAGGTGTGTTCCACTTTCTGAGAGGGGATCTTCCACACCAACGTTTGATATTACCCACTGGGATATAATAAAATGTCATACAACTGTTCCAGTTCAACTAGATTGGATCCACATAACAGTATTAAGATTTCTGCACATCTTTTCTCAAGGAGAACATCATATTTTGCTCTACTGCAGAAACTCATTGAATTACATGATGCTTGGATTTATTCCTGGAATTTCTAGCATGGTAAATTTGGAAATTCAAAATAAATATATGTACACTGTTGAGATAAAATAATGGTGGAGGTTTCCATCCAAAATCATTTATATATACTTGTGATTTGTTCTATCGTTTGTTTAGCTCATAATAAACTGCTAGAACCTTGAAATTATAATTTCTTTTCTTAGTGCTTTTTTTTTTCTTTTCAGTTGTGTAAACTTGCATAGCTCTCCCATTTACCTCTTACGTCCTGTTATTGGCCTCAGTTGCGATGGTGTGTTATAGGAACAGAAATAGTTGAGTTAACCCCCCCGGGGCATATAAGAGGTTTGTGCATTCAACTAGACAACTTGCAAGATAAGCATATTGTGAAGAGTTTAATTTTCATGGAAGTCAGAACAAAGTTCCTTCCAATTTTGGTTGAAACAGACTTGGAGTAAATGTGAATGTTTTTAATCTCTGAGGGAAAAATATTAATGCCTGTATATGTTCCAGTCACCGAAGGAAACAGTACCACAAGAATAATGTCCTACCTATCCCTTGCATAATTGGACCTTGTAAAATAATTTTTTTTATCACCATAGTTCCAATATTTTATATTCCAGCCTATAACACAAGAGGAAGGGCTGGAAAAGTTCTGCATACTTGATATCTTTCCCCCTTTTCATGCTTTTACCCTTCCCTTAGATGTAGGTGTATTGCCACTGAGGATGAGGAAATAAGTTGAAAATAAGTGATCAAATAGTACATAATTAAAGGTTTCTCATATCAGCAGTTTCATTATTTTCTGCTTCTGTTGTTAGGGAATAGACAATTTTTAAGCACACAAATCAGTTTGGTACATATCAGTACCAAAAAAGTCTTCAGGCCCTTTCTGGAACTTGTATTTCAGGGCAGGAATTTCCAGACAGTGGGAAGGAAATTCAGTGTTTGATGACTTCTGGCACAGCAATTATCAATAGCATGAAAATGGCAAGACTTGGAATGTATTTCATTGTAGTAGGAAGTTTTCAAATTTTGGCTTTGGTACACTTTGTCAAATTGAAGGCAAAACCAGAAAGCTTAGTTATACATAATGTAATTGAAAGACTTTCCACAAGAGGATAGCTGTTTAAAAATAGAGCATATTTGGGAAGTCAAGTACTTGGCAGCATTGCTTTCACAGAGTTAGGCCTGTGACATATGCATACAAAAATCAGGAAACTGCCAAGTCAGCATTAATCAACTCTTAAAAATTGTATTTCCTGATCTGATGTGGATTTGTGACAAACTTATTCTATTTCAAATATAAGTATTTTGTGCATTAAAGGTCAAATGTATGAAGTATATTGCATGCCAGATCAACATTGCATTTCTTTTTGCCAGCTGGAAATTGACTTTGTGTGTTAGTGAAGGGAAGTAGTGGTGAGCTGTTTTTTCTTTTCTTTTCTTTTTTTTTGGCACATTACCATAGTTAGGAACAGTTAAGCAAAGAAGAAATGATGGAATCATTTCTTGCTTCACAAAATTATTAAGTAAGAACCAGATATCATATTTGTCAACTCCCCTGTGTATGTGACAAATGGTAAATAGATAAGTCAGCAAATACATACAAGGAGGTAATTCTAGCTGCTGATGTGTGGGTCATAAGTTTGCTTGTCAGCAAGCAGAAAGCATTGAAGAGGCAATATAAAATCTTAAATAAAAAGCAGGTGCATCTTCCCTTACAGTCTTTTATTTTTGCTTAAAATGGTGCCCGTCAAAGCACCTGGGCAGTGGCCAGACACTGATCTCTAGAGTCACTGCTTATGGAGAAGAGTAAGGTGATGCTGATACTTATTAAAAAAAAAGTCAGGAGACAGATAACCAACTTAGCCCACAATGGGAATATGACTGTATTTTTCAAATTCACAGTTCAAATAGGACAGAGGCTCCAGAGTTTTAAACTTCAAAATGGCAATTTAAAGAGAGCTTGCTTCAATATCTATATTTTTAAGAAAGTCCATTTTTAAAAATATTATGGTGAAGAACTCCCTTCATTGGGAGATGGAAGAAGAAAGATAGTCCAGCTATGTTCAAGCCCACATTAATGAAGGGGAGTAAATTCTATCCAGGCCAATCATGCAATCCGTACATAGATTTTGCCAACATATATACTTAACTATGAATGAATGAACATGATATTGCAAAATCACACGTAGCCTAGTGAAGAAACAGTATATTTCCTATGCACACACCTTCTGTCAGGTTTTACTTTTGATAAATGTGGATGTGAAAGACAGATAAACTATCGAGACGCATTCAACCTCTACGTCTGCTTCGGCACAGTAGTCTCTCTAGACACTCCCATGCAAAGACGATGCTGTATTACGGCTTCTAGTGGTGTCAATTCAACAGCAAATGATTATGGAAGCTAAAAGAAACCTCCAACCGATAAAAAGAGGTCTCAAGAGATCATTTCCTCAAAGCTTTTTTACAAGACTATGTAACTTCCCAATGATTTTTTACATATCCAGCCTCACTATACTTATCTCTACCATGCCCAAAGCTACAAAATGTCAGTTTATGACAATGGCATTCAGTGGGCGCCATGTTAGGCCAGACAAGGGAATTAGAGCGGGATCAACATTACACTGTTGTGACATATATGTTGTTTAATGAGGCCTTCTCCCCTTGGCTATGGTGAACTCCATAGCACTCATGCTCATGGTAGAAATATTTGGTTTTGTGAGAACCAGGATAAATGGTGCCAAGTATCTGCAGAGTTTAATAGGTCAATACACAATCCATTTTTTGCCAATTTACAAGAAAAGGAAAACTTTTGCTTATAGTTTCTGTAGATTGACAAACTGCAGATCCTAAGAGATTGATAACATATAAATAAGAGGGTGGAGTAGCCTTTCAGCACATAATGTCTTTTTCCTCATAATGAAACATTTTCATTCTTTAAATCTGAATAATGTTTAGAGATGCAGAGGTTTTACCTGACACACTTCATTCCCTTTCATTCTGTTGTCTCTCTGAAGAAAAGCCTTTTATAAAAATTTCACTAAGGGGGCAATATCTTTTGCCTCGAACCTGTGAGAAATTACTCTTTTGTGGTAGTTTATGTGTATTTCTTTACATCAGACCATAGTCTGTTAATGTTGTTCTTGATGCCCACACAGAGTCTTGTGTAATTATTTTTATGCTCATATTTACATTTTTATTCCAATGTGATCTTATACAATTCACTTCAATGATTTCCAAAAAATATTTCCATCATTTTTTTTTCCTAATAAAGTTAGTAAGCAAAATTTAATTCTGTAAGCTGGTATAACTCCATTAAAGCCAGTGAATTACATCATGACAATTTTGGCCCATTACTTTGATTTAGGAGAGGTTTTTCGTGCATGCGTGTATTAGGAGCGCTTTTTTCTTTTTTCATTCTGATATGAGCATCTGTAGTTGGTGCTAATAAATTCTTGAAAGTGTGTATATTCTAAAAGGAATGTAAGCAGGGTTTATTCTAGTGAAAAATGATATCTTGGAAGTGTGTATATTCATATAGTCTAATGTACTATGATTGTCCAGGGCTTTTTTGGAAATAGAGTGACAGTGTACACAATAGATATTGCTCAATCTAAATGAAAGGGTGAAAAGGCTATAGTATATAAGAACTCCTTTAAAAGGTAAATGAAGAATTAAGACTTCTTCCAGGTGAGACTTTCCAATTATTTTAAGCTATGTACCATAGCTACCAATGAAACTTGACATCCAGTGGTTTTCTGTGGGACTCTGTTCTAGCTCCTGGATGCGCCCTGTCTACCGGGCTTCAGCATTTCAGGTTATATTTTCCCTGTGGCAGAATAATTCATTCAGAACTCCTTTAACCATCCCTTTGAAAGACAGCCACAGCAACATTGTGGTGTTTTCGATCTTTCTAGCCTTTAGCTACTGTGTAGACTGCAAAAAACATATAAACGCCTCTCTGTTGATCAGACCTCCTGGCTTTACAGAGCTGGGAAGCAGAAGAATGTAGCAGAAGAATTTTAAGTTTAAACACAGTTTCTATCTTTTACTATTCAAAATAGCTTTTTCCTTAATTTATGTGGAGTTACCTCTAGTTCATGTCTTAGTATAAGACATGTTCTGAATAAAAGGTGCTTGTTTTAACTGTGTGGGTGTTTTACATTTAGTGTCTTGCTCTGGTTGCATTCATGTGGTTGTAGCAGACAGGTGTGACCCCTGTGATAATGGATGTAGTCTAAGCTCTGTTATTAAGAGAACTTATTCTGTGCATCATTTTTGGTATCTGTAGCATAGGGACAAAAAAAAAACCCACAGAGCTGCAGAATTGTTGTATGAAAGCTGTTACATTATTCATTAAACGAAATTTGCCAGTTAAGGCATGTTACAAATGGTTTCACTCGAAATAATGTTTATGCTACCCATTGACAGATTTTGCTCACCCAGCTTAGACTAAACAGATCCCTTTGAATCAGTGGCTGCAGGCTGACAGACGGATTCTGCTCTGCAGAGCTACTGCCGTCTGTCCTTTTCTTCTCCCTGTAGGACATATTGCAATGGGTTTGAACCTACTTTTCTATGAAAAAAAAAAAAAAGAGTCAATTGCACCCCAGGGTATTAAAATGAAGAGGTATCTCCCTTCACCCCACTTTCTAAATGAGATTTGCCCATGTCGCTTCATGAACCACGTGTTCAGCACAGGATGGCCCATTTCTGGGCTTTCGTTACACAGTCAAAAACCTGCTGTAACGTTTCTATAGGACTGATAACAAGCCTTGTTTTCTGTGCCTTTTGTGGGTACTGATCGTATTCTCAATGCCTACTGCTCCCTCCCCAAACATCTAAACCAAAAGTCTTAAGGCTCATCCTGAAATATTCCATCCTTGGATAATTGAGTTTATTCTTTCTCTGCCCAACAGAATAAAATAGGCCTTTCTTATTAGTGTCTCTTGATAGCGTATTGGCTAAAATGTAAGGCTACAGTGAAAAATAAGGCTATAGAGTTATGCATTTCAATTGCTGGAACAAAACTTCACCTTGCTGTCAAAACCAGCGAACAGCAGAAGAAAGGCCCAGGTCCTGAAAATCTTGTGTCCTTGAGTGGCTCTACGTGCCTAAGTGTTGTTGTTCATGTCCATATGTATTTTTGGTACTAGGTCGTAACATTTTGCAAGACCTGAAGATAATTAGTGGCTCCTCTTTATACTACTGTGAATAGTTTCATTGGCTTCTCCCAGCAGAAAGCATTTGCAGCAACATGTTATTAAGTTTTCAATATTATAGTGAAGTGACTGCAAGCTGTGGTATGTGTGAATGCAGAGAGGCAACTTCGTAATGCTATTTTGTAACACCCAGAGCCCAGACTTTTCTCCTGAGCAAGGCTGGGCAGCCTGAGCCTGGGTGTTGCTCATATTCTTACTCGTTTTCTGCAGTGTGTGTGCAGGGGCAGCGCTGGTGGCTGAAGGAAGAGCTCTGGAAGGGTGGGTTGTCAAAGGGTTCAGCCATCTCCTCAGCACGGTGCAGGCTTCCTGCCCACGCTCTCCAGTCAGGAATTTCTGGTTCTTGTGCAGTCTCTAATGGGGAGTTCTGGCACAAAATACAAAAAGCAAAATCTTTTGTTTAAAATTATAAAACAGTAATTTGGATATTTTTCTTGGATGGGTATTTTGGGCTCAGGGTTGGCTAGCACAGTGCAATGGTCTTCAAATGTAAGATCAATGGACATGTAAAGACATTTTCTAAAATTTGGAAGTAGTTTTAAAAACCCATAGAGTAATAAATTCCTAGGGATATTACGGTGAGTTTCCCTCCACCCTTCTGAGCATGGAGCAGCAGTCAGCAGGCCAGTTCTCCTCCTGATGCGATTACAGCAGTAATAAGTTACAGTGTCAGCAGAAGCCCCAAACTACTTGAATTTTACTTGATTCATTAGGAGCATATTAAACTGAGAAATGTATTGTGGTATTGAAATGCACACTGGATAGCTGTAACAAGTATGCCAATGCCATATGTAATGAATAATTGTGATGTTTTACAGCCCACAAATGAAAAATACTTGTGGATATTGTATGGCATCAGAGATGAAAAGTGTAACAGATTTCTTTTACAAGAGATATGTGAATACTAAACTTTAAATATATATTGCAGAGGAATCCTAATTTGTCTAACTTTATAACCATAAGCTGACATTATATTTGTGGCAGTGTCACCCTACATGCACTAAATCTGCCCTGTCATTGGCTGGCAATATCTGAAAGTAGTGACATAAAATAATTTATACATTAAAATGTATGGGTTTCTGAATATTAAAATACTTCAGGTGTATTTTACAAAGCCTGCAAAGCCAAAGAATGTTATTTTCTGCAGGTTTCCGTTGATGGTGATGTAAGTGATTTCTATCAGTTTTATGAAACTGAAGTACAAGCAATTAAAGTAAAGAAACAAGATCAATGTGATAGCAGTGATGCTGATTTTGATCCATGTTGCTAATACAGGTTCAGCCTCAAAAATAGAATTATTTTCAACCCGCTGTTTCCTCCCTGGTTTACAGTGGTTTGTTTACACAAAAGCCTCTGGACACTGCAGTGAAAGCTAGTGAAGGACCCGCTGTGCGTCATTTCTGTCTGTGTATTTAAACACATCATTTCTGTCTGCGTATTTCTGGCTGTGTATTTAAATGATATATTTAAATGTGTCCTTATGCTCCCCTTCGGTTAGAGAGCGGGCCGCTCACCTGCGTGACACCTTGTATTCACATGGTCATGCTTTGGGGGAGGTAACTTGACTTCCCATCAGTTCGCCAGAGCTTCAGTTTGCTGATTTTCCACAAAAAGAGTATTGCTTTTCCTAGGACTTTTCTAGGAGGAAGCGACAGAGGAACAGGGGTGGGTTTCTGAAAGCCTGCATGATTTTTGATATTTAGACAAAATTTGTGATGTTTTGTGTGTTTTTTCTTCATTGACATTGTAGAAAGCCCGAGCACTGGATTGGCGTACTCTAGAAGTATTCTTAAAGTAAAAAGATTGCACACTGAAGTAAGAAAAGAGAAAGTTCGCCTTGAAACTGGACTAATTCTTTATTTTTAGCTGTAATGTAATCGGTCCAGTTTTGTTGAACTCGTTGCTAGACTTCTCACATGGCATTTCCATCCTGAATTTCAGAGCATTTAAATCGTGAGATGCAATCTCAGACCCAGTGACAACAACATAAGCTGACGGGAAAGCGGGCTTCCTGGTTTTGCAGTTCCAAAATTGCACATGAAAGCTCACATTTTGATATTAAATAAAGCAGCGAGTCTATTTGTAACAAAAACTGTCCTTCATGCTCCCAGCCGGCTTCTTGGGGATCAACGTGAGATTTCAGGCCCTGCGGTGAGGCCGGGTGTTGGCTGTAAGCCATATTTATCGTCGTTTCTGTGGGATGAGGCATGGCTTCAGAATGCCTTTAACGGGAGAGCGACACCGAGCACTACAGAAGGCAGATATTGAAAAGGATGTGCAGGTTTTTTCTTGCCTCTGCTTTCTAGCCTAAGCATCCAGCACATTGCGTTTTCCAAGGCTACAGTAATTTCAGTTGTGTTCAGAGGGAGCTTTGGTTCTTTGGTTTGGAGGGTTCAGGGGCGTTTTGGTGACCCGGGGACCACCAAATTTTAGGATTTTAGGATAAGTTTCTTAACAACGTAGGCTGAACAAAATTTAAAGTAGGTCAATGTGCATTTGCATACACAATTGCACAAGCAAGACTCTTTTTCTTACAGGACTCACTAAAAATCGGAGATTTGAAAATGAAAAGTGCCGCGACAGGCACATGTGCTTACCAGTGGCTCCTCAGTGCCCATGGTCGAGTCTTTCTCCATGCCAAAGGCAGCAAGAGCTGAAGCACTGCCGTCACTGGAGGCAGCATCAACTCGAGTGCGCTGAATTTCAGCCTCCACTTACTAGAAAAGTTAGTTGTCGTTCACATTTTCTCTGTTTTGTGCTGGGATATGTCTGGTTTGGTTCACAACAGATTCCTAAAAAAAATACATAAATCACATGAGGCTTTTCAGGAAAAAAAATGAGGGAAAGGTTGAGTCTGAGATTGCCCATGAGGAAAACAGTGCCCCATACATCAGCCTTACAGGCTGCGGAGTGGACTGTTCCGCTGCTTATCTTAAGGTAATTCAGGATCACTTACAGACCTTGCGGTGTCTCTATTACATAAGAGCGTCTCTTGGCAGGAGATAAAATCTACAGGAAATTTCTGCCTGCTGACATTTTCCCCGCCGCATTTGTTACGTTTCATAGGGACATTTGTGCACCCGCTTGAGCGCTTTTGTGTGGGTGCGAACGTGCTCTTCAGCCTGCAGCTTCAGTCCTGCACATGCTGTATACATTTAGCTTTAAATAAAGCTAAATAAAGTGTTTTGAGGGAACTGCACTAACTTGATAGTGGTGCCTGGGGGAAAAAGTAATGTCTTCATGCAAAGATTGTCACAGGCCATGGAGTTATAGCTGCAAGCGGCCGGCCTTATTAAGTAAAGTTTCTGGGAGTGTTTACATGTCTATATAGCTGTATAATAACCCTCCTATATGGCTGCCTAATAGCCATTCTTCACTCTTTTTTTTTTTCTCTCAGTTATGTTTCCAGTTAGAATATATATTGTTATATGTAAACTTCTGTCTAGGAGAAGATTAAGAACAAAATAATAAAAGGCATGAATCCCCTTTGTGCTGCTCATATGATTAGTTCAGTTCCTTTCAGTGTGTCTATTTGAACAAGTAAAATAAAAACAAATTTAATTCCAAACCCTTTTACTAACTGTCAGGGAGGAGAATTCATTGACCATAATAATATCTTCACTGAGTACTACATGCCATCTATAAATGATATACATTTTTTAGTCATTAAGTCACATTAAGCAGTTTTAAGTTTTGCCCTCAGCGTAAGCACTCTCTTGCAATTGCATCTGTCTCTTCAGTATGCAGAGTACATGAAAGGAAAATTGTGCTTTACCCAATTATCTAAGAAATTGCAAAGCTATGAAAAACAGATTGCTATTAATAAACAAAATTTTCTTCAAAACACTATGCATACAGTTGTGAGAAAAGAGCAGCTCTCCCTTACGTAATATACAATTGGCAAGTGTAGTAATTTTAAATATATATATACTTTGAAGGCAACAAAACCAATAAAAGTTCTGAAAGTGTGACGGGAATAAGCACACTCTTGTGTTTCAGTATATGGCAGAGGAGCTCTTTTTCCTCTTCATATATAAAGTGGAATACTTAAATGCTTCTCAGCTACTTTTCCACAAATTATCACAAATAATAATAAGCGTGGCTGATTTTGATCATATCCAAGTTATTAAAACAGTAGTAGGGCTTTAAGTATCTCCACCACACCTTCCCTCTGCCTTTCAGAAAAAAAAAATAACACTTCTGTTAAAATCATTACACTTGGCTTAGTGTTTGTGAAAGTATCAATTGACCAGTACAGAGATTAATACGGATAGATTTCTACTAGAACTGTAAATACCTGGAAGGACAGGAATACCTGGGGGCACTGCATGTGTTCCCATGCAGTGCCTCAACCTAGAGATAACACATGCAACCAAAGAGTATCTCTTCTTCCATCCAGGCAGAATTGCCAGCAATAATATTATTATCAATGATATTCTTACTATTGGGGATGTTTACCTACAAATAAAATTAAAAAAAAAAAAAAACTATTCCTTAAACATAGACCACCAAGGAGTCTCCAAGCACTAAGAATTTGGACAGAAGCCACCCTGGATAGCAGTGAACCAGAGACCACAATATGAACATTTTTGTAGCTTACACCCATCTAGTCAAGTCATACTAACCGGCCTATGAATACCACAAAGGGAAAGAAATGCTCACTCTTTTTGCATAAATCCCTATAGTTTGCTAATGATTAATCCTTTTTCTTTATTTCCCTGTGTAATGCCCCTATTCCTCTCCATCCTGTCTCCACTTCGGTCTCCCATCACAGTGTACCTATGCATCTTTAAATTCATATTTTCAATTTCCCTTTTTGATTTTTTTGAAATAATGTAAGTGCAGACTTGAAGTTGGAGGCAATCTGAGCATAACAGAACATGGTATCCTATAATATGATTGCACTATATTGTAAGTAATCGCTTATATAAATGCAACCATGTTGTTTTGAATCAGGACTGCTGCAATTAGAATCATCTGCTGTTTGCTTTAAATACACAAAAATTATACAAGCATGATTAGGATAATAAAGATAAGTAATAACACATGATGAAGATAAGTAATATAACTCTAATGTGCATGGGTTAAGATGCATGTTATTTTCACATTATGAATTTCAGAATTACTAGTGTAATGTTATGTGGTTCTTTTTGTAGTGTCATCTATGACTCAGGGTGGTCTCCTGTCACTTAATGCAGTGTTTAAACACGAACAGTAACATTACACGTGAATAAAAAGCAATGAGAGAAGGTACCCCAGGTAGCCAAACCAGGGAAGTGAGCAGGATCTGGAAATGGGGAAGAAAATAACCTAAACATAGCATTTCTCATGCAAAATGCATATGTGATTAAAGATTCCAAATTACTTTTACCAAGGGTATTATAATGGCAATTTCTGCTTTGTTTAATGTAGGAAACATTATATAAAACAGTTATACAAAAGCATCTTCTGTATACGAAGTTTGATTCATACAATATACTAATAACTAAATGTAATCAATGCATTATTAAAGTCCTGTTCTGTTGATAGAACAATAGTCTCTTGATTACAGAGTTTGAATGTTGGTTCTTGCTTGTTGATTAAAAATGTTGATTCTTCATTAAAAACTCTTATCACTTTTGGAATAGATCATATGTGAGGCCTAAAGCAATGAAAAGCTTTGAGACAGATTTTACTGAGTTCTGAATTCTCCCAAACTCTAGTCCTAAGGTAGAGGCTGCTTTTACAATAGTTCTCTGTCTTCGGTTATGCAAAGTTCCCTTAAAAGAGAGGAAAAGAGCAGACTTTCACTATGACTTTCAAGTGACAAGCAAACCTTCTTCTCCTGAAGCCATTTTGCTTTCAAAATTCCCAGAACTACTTTCCATCCTAATACTTTTGAATTAAACAAGGAATGAAAATAAGCCATTACTAGTCCTGGTCTTCTAAGCAGAAGTCCTGATCTTGGGAGCACGGTGAACATCTGCGTGATGAGAACAATGTAGCCTCATTCGACACATCTGATGTTGTAAGTCATCGTCACCGTTATTGAAAAACAAGGTAGAAAGCCCCGTTCTTATGGCCAAAGCGGTGGCATAGCCAGAGTTTGGGAGGCTACGAGCAGGTCTGACAAGGGCCTTTGATGACTCCATAGTCTGAATTTACAGTAATTTATCCTCAACCTCAGATAGATACACTGATCTTAGTGACAAAACAAGCTCTGTGCTGCGTAAAGCTACTTTTGGCTTCAAAGCTGCTCTCAAAAAGATGCTGTGAGAAAATTATCCAGCCTCAAAAAAATGAGGAACTTCTGCATATTATCTTTTCTGTTTACACTGTCATGGATCCAAGTAAGTCCTGCACAACAAGAGACAGGGTTCTTGAAACATCTTGAATATATTCTGGTGAAGTCAAATGGTCACCAAGCTCGGGTCACAGTCTCCCTTAAATCCCTCTCTGAGATTCTGCCAGATCTCCTTGTCTCTAATTCAGTTAGTCCAGGGGTATGAGTTTGTCCATCCACACAGACATGGCAAAGAAAATTGCCAATTTTTTTTTTTCCAAAATGTCAGCATGTGGTCTGTAGTGGGGGTGTTTGGTCTCAGCAGAAAGTTGAGACATTTTAAGATTTCTTTCACCTTGGACCTATGGCTGGTCTGCATGTCTGAAGTAAGAAAATAATTTCAAATGGAGAACAAATGTGAAAATGTGTCAATTTGACAGCAATTTCCAAATTTATTTCCTTTTGTTTACTAGTGATCTGCACAAATAAGACAGCCTCTTAACTAAATTGACTAAATAAAAGGAATCTGCTTTTGAAGTATATGGATTTCAGAATCAAATTTCCTTTTTTTGTGCCTGTTGGCTTTATAGGCTTGTTTACTTGAAAGGAAATGACTTGTTTTATAATGTGTTTAACATCATGTTAGTTAATCTATGCCACAATATAGAGTTGTTTCCTCATAGAAGCAGGCATTTAACATGTAAGTGTGTGTGAATTTCTTACTGAAATTAGAGAAGTCTGTGTTCAAGCTTGTTCCTCTGTTTGTAGGGTAGGCAGAGCAAGAGGAATAGTTGGTAAAATATTTTTGGCTTGAGAACTCTCTGTGAATACTAATTTCTTTAATTCTTTTTGTTCCTTCATTGATATTTTCGGAGAGATGTTTTACAAGCAGTTTGTATGTGGAGACCGTAGTCTCTAAAACTTCACAAAAGGAAATCTCAGGATAAAATGCAAATAAATCCGGCCACTTCAGCAAAAAGCTACGAAATTATGGTTGTTTCATAAGGTTACAAAATTTCCAGGCTCCTCTTTAGGCAACTTCCAATAGACAGGATATTGAAGATGACATCCATGAACAAATCAAAGCCCTTCATAGTTTGATAAATCATTTCATAAAAGGACAAAGACACATGGCCCAATCGTTACACAGAACCATCTTCCCAAGAAATGGAGAATGCACAGACATTGACAAACATTACTGCCTTGCTATTAGTATTAATAATAGTAAGCATACATGTGTGTACCTATATTATAAATCATCCTGTATAAATAATTCTCAATTGCTGAAATGTCTGTGTACTCCAGAGTATCCATACACTAATATTGCTTCAAGTAAGATACTACTTTTGTATCAGGCTTAAAAAATATCTTACATGTCCATCTTGCATGCTTCTGGTATTTGATGGTGCCTTACCAAGGAGGTTAATTCAGTGGTCAATAATAATATGGAAAATTCTGTATGTTAAAATAAGAGTAGTCAAGTCTTCTGGAGTTCGAATGGGTTGGAGATGGCAGAAATAATAATATTTTCCCCCAAACCATAGTTATAATATGGTTACATATATTAAAGAAAGTAAAGAACCATGTTTTGTGCTGAAGTTGGATACCAAAGTTAATGAATTCATTAGTTTGCAGTTATGTGCCCTAGGTTTTTTGGACACTACTAAATGAGGTCTTTACAAAAAGATTCCCTATAGGCCTACATAGAGAAAGATGAATATTAGCATAGTCACAATGGATCGTTATTAAATAGCTCTTTGCTAAGAAATTTCATGCCATATTCCACCACAATAAATAGAAAAAAAAGTCTGAAAGTCTCAGTTTTTATTCCGCTAGCATTTGGTAGTAATGATAGGCAAGATACAAATGTTATAGATAGGCCTCAAAGTGGGCCCAATGTGCTTCTTCTCTAGAGTTCATTTTGTAAACACTGTTATAAAATACTTATTTATTATATTCATGAATATATGAAACAGATTATATGAAATATATACCTGAATATTCCTGATATAATTATTAGTTTTAAAATAATGCAAAACTGAGGATGTGCTCTGTTTTTAGTGACCTGGGTACCTGGTTATCCCTAATGCATCTATTTGCTATTGACTCCTCTTATGTGCAGAGGACACATTACTCTTGTATTGAGACAATATGCGGAGCTGTGTGTAAATGCACCCACTATAAACAATCCAAAGTTTTCCACATCAGAGGCTGAAAACCCAAGTCAACTCTTGACCAAGGTCTTCCAGCTGTCTTAGCAGCGAATTGCTAAATTAAGTCCTGCTTCATCAGAAAGTGAAGGAGAATTAGTTACAGGTCAACTGAGCTGCCCGTTGCTGATACATTGTGCATGAATTTTTTTCAGATAATTTCTGGTGATGAATGGGAATTTGGAAACATTTTTATATAAGTGAGCAAATGAACATATCAAATGGGTTTCAAATCCAAAGCTTTCAATGTAATGCATGCATGAAGTAGATTTCTAGTCTTTTTGAGCTGGTCTGCTTTACCCCTGTGCTGCCTCAAAGGTTTCCACAGAAACTGAAAAGGCAATTCTATTTTAAAGAATGCCTTTTCTCCCACAAAATCTTCCAGCAACTTTGGGGTATTTGTGCCGTCTGTCCACACTCAGTGGCCTCATCCTTTCAAACTAGATTTAGAATTTAAAATATAATACCTATCTGCCCTTTTTATGTGTTTTTTGTTTTTTTGGGTTTTTTTTTTTTTTTTGGTGTGTGTGTGTGTGTTTAACTTGGAAAACAAAGAATATTAGATTGTACCTGTTCTGGATAAAGAAAATCATCATGAAATTAAAAAGCAGTCACCTTTTGATAAATGAAATATAAAGTTGGGAAGGGGAAAGATTCAATGAGAGGCAAGTTAGGAGCTGCAAAGAAATAAACTCACTGGGCGAACTGCAAGCTCAAAGTTCATATTAAGACGTCTCAGGAATATCTATTAGTTACTAGTTTGCTAAAATATGGCCATAAATCATGCTTGAAAGAGGCCATAGAGGCGAATTAGACAGATTTTGTCTTGTTTAAACTATTCAGTCTGTTTCTGATGGTGTGAGAGAGATATAACTACAGTCAGTGCTGTTACTTTTTTTAAAAAAAGATGTGACAAGAGGGAATCAGGCCCACAGATATGTAATAGCAGACAAAGCAATGTTTCCTGTTTTGAACAAGGGAAGCCTTCTATGAAGGGTTTTATGTAATTTTGCTCAGCTGAACAAAGTGGAGAATACTTAACAAAATTGCCATTTTTAAATCTCATTGTGAATACACAGCATGCTGTGATCATACACTGTGTAATGGGGTTTGCAATGAATAAATTGCTGTAGATACTATAATATAAATAACTGCTTTATGCATTAAGAAATGGTTCGCTTCATGATGGTTTCTTTCTCAGGGATGCTCTGAAGACAGGACTTTAGAGAATAAAAGTCTTACAGTACTCTCTGAATACCAATCTACCAAAGTGCTAGGATACTTTTAATAATTTTTAGTGGTGTTATTTAGAAGTGAATAATGAAGTAAACTAAGTGAAATTCACTTTGTTGTTAATCTGTGTTATTTTTTATTGTGGTCAAAACTCATGAATTTTAAACAAAATACAGCTTCATCAGGTGCTTCAGGTTCCATTAATAATTCTTAGGGGCTCCATCAACAGGCAGCCAGATGGAGATGATTTCAAGAAAAAAAGAGAAGGTGCCTCATACAAACCTTGGGCACACTGGTCCAAAGTACGGTGGGTTTGTTGTGATGGTCTCAGTCACAAATGTAATTCCGAACTGGGAGCAAGTCCAATCAAAATTTTTCAGCTGTATTCTGTCACTGTAATGACAGACAAGTGGTGTAAGGGTTTTGTATGAAATTTCTGTTTCTGGCATTGATTTTTGGAGTGACAAGTCAGAAAGACCAGTCACTTTGTCTTCAGTTTCCATTATGAAAAATACGTGTAGTGAAACCTACCTCGAAATCATGCTTGCCACTTCTAATTATGCTGATATTACAACATACACATCACATGAACTCCCAGTACTATTGCAGGACCAAAAATACTGAAGTCATAGATCCTTTTCTCAGCCTAATTGGGTCTAAAAAAATCAGCAGCAGCATCTTCTGGTATTTTCAATGACACTTTTTGGATCGTGTTGATGAAGAAAGTTA
This sequence comes from Tinamus guttatus, assembly GCF_000705375.1. The sequence goes on from NW_010576744.1 coordinate 100,711, forward strand.
AATGAAGATAAATTAAAGAAATATAAATCTTATTTGAGGAATTTTCAGAAGATTTTTTGGTGAAGAACATCATCAACATTATACCAGAAGTCATCACTTCTCTCTATTTTTATAGTGGTTTATTTCTTTAATTCTTTGATTTTAGTGCTCAGGGACTAGCCAGATAATTTCATCCATAGCAGAGGTGTTATTAGCCATACAACTGTGCCCATTGCCACAGGCAGTCTCCGTGCTTGCTGCTGTCTCTTTGTTTTTGTTTTGTAGAAGTGTGTTCCTTTGGCTGCTCTGGCAACTGTTTATTACATACATTTATAAAAGCACCTCCTGATATCACTGTAGCATCTGGGCAAGCAGCTGTGACTCACTTTCCCTTCTCCACCCCACTGCTGCAGCACCCGCTCTGCTTGCTCTCTGCATCTCAGAAGGGCAACAAGGAAGAAAACAAAATGAATAACTGCCGTACTGAATTAAAATCCCCCTGCACCACTTCCCACCCCCTCCTCCTTTCTGGAAAAAGAGAAAAAACTTGCAGACTGGGCTGGTGCCTTTTGATGAGGCATGTCAAGGGGAAGAAGAGCTGCAGGTACCCAAGGGAACGAAGGGGCCTCTGAAAAGAAAGACCAATGAATCACTGTCATGCAAAGAGATATAACCACCCTCAAGCAGGAAAGAGAAATAAGGGGTTTTAAGAAGAAGAATTGGCAATGAAGAGGGAGGACAAGGGTGTGAAAACTCCAGATGTGGTAGTCAAGTGGGTCTGCAAAATGAAGAGAGGTGAGGCCTGGCAGAAGAGCAGAAGCACAGCAAGTGAATGTTAGCTAGGTGACCAGTGTTGCTGACACTGTCCATATCTGTCCTAAAGCCAAAGAGACACAGCAGTTACCATGGAGGGGAAAGTGGATGGTGGGAACTCCAGCTGCTCACAGAAAAATGGTGCCAATACCTGATGGGACTTACTAGTGCATTTTGTTGAACGCGCTCAGACTTTATGTTGCTGGGGAGTCTGAGAGGCATCTGGTGATTCCAGCTTCAGCGCAGCCCTTGCTGGCTGACTTCTGCCCAGACTGAGGTTATCTAGCAGCTCCACTGCTGGCTGCAGTGCAAAGCTCGGGCATGGGGACAGCACGGAGCTCTTCCTCAGTGGCCTATCAGCTGAGACACACTGGTGGCACAAGACAAGGTCACACTCCTGTTCAGGACCAGTTTCAGTATTGGCAACATGTTCAAAACAGAGAGCAGAGTTTATTTTATGTATTGGGTTTATTTTAATGAGGCGTTGTGTGAGTTTCTCAGGAGATGTATCTCTTCGAAGGCTGAATCTGCAGTCTTCTGTTGTGTCACATCCATCCTTTTCCCCCACCAGCTGTGCTCTTAAATTATTTCGCTGATCTTGTGATACTTTTGTATTCACTTTGCCCTCTGGGCATGTGGCTTCCCAGAAGCATTCACTAAGGGCAGCTAGAGGCAGGATCTGCTCCAGCATATCTGTTAGATGTGCGAGAAACACAGGATTGCAAGAAATTGTGTTGTATGCTGTATAAGTAGAGATAATTCTGCAGTGAGCTCTTCTCCTCAGAGGGAAATCTCTTAAATCATGAAGTCAAGGCTTCTTGTGATAAGAGGAAAGCAAGAGGAAGAGACTCCCGTGTATCCGGCTTCCTTCTGCTTTCATATATTACTGTAGATAGTTCAAAGGGTCTGCATCCTCCTCAAACTGTACCTAGTGCAAGGGAACTCAGGTCTGATATGTGTTTTTGTGCTCTAATGCAGTTCAGATTAGACAAAAAAATAACAAAAATGAATGCCATGGACAAAGTGAATATCTTGTTTCCTTTTTTGTTTTTCTGCCTCGTTGTAAAGGAGAAGGATAAATATAAGCTTAAACTCTCCTGGTACAGGAGAATCTCCGTATTTCTTTAGTAGTCCTGAGAAACGGGAAGGTCTTGCAAGCATCTTGTTTTCCTGTTTTATTCAGTCTGAGTGCTTCCCTCCAAAGACTGTTAGCTTGTTGGAACTAGTTGGCAATGCAAGTTACAATTGCTTTTCTCACTTCTTTTTATGCTGCAGGGTTACCTTTCCCTTTTGCTAAGGAGTACTGTTACACTTTAGAACTGGATTCTAACAGGAAATGTAAAGGAAGACATTAACATGTCCTCATTTTCCACATCACCTGAAACCCACTATGAGATTATACTACCTCTAGTTAAAAACATAAGGGAAGCATGTGATCTCTTATCTAGAAATATAAGCTAGATGAGAAAATAACAACATTACTTAGGTCAATTCATTCCATATGACTAATTGATGCATGTGATTGATCCACACTGAACATGTGGAATATCTTTATTTCTTTGGCCTTTTGTATTTTCCCTTTTTTGAGTTAAGTCCTGGAAATTGAGTATATTTCTATAAAAAACACAGCTCTTATGAAATTAAAAATCTACAGTGCTTTCATTACCTCTCTTAGATAGGTTTTTTACATTATGTGTCATAGATGCTGTAGTTTTCATACACTCTTCTGTTAATTTACTGATATATCGTTTTAAATTGAATGTTGTAGTACATTCCAAAGGCAGTCAAGGCTTTGTGTTTATAATTGTACTGAACAAGCAGCTTTTAGCAGCACTACTTCCAGCGACTGCCTGCCTTAAACAGGTTAAGGGAATAGAAAATACTGAATATGTTAAATATTTAAAGTAAAATGGATTCAATTACAGTAACATTTGAATAATTTTGCTACTAACTATGACTGATGTGCATATATTTCACCTGCAAATGTAAATGTTGGAAGCGGTGACAGAATTGAGCTATATTAGGAAAAGCAAGAGAGAATAAATACAAAGGACAGTTTTATGCATATCGACTTCTTTGTCCTTAATTTCATATATTCAAACTCGTGTCATTATAAAAGGGAGTAAATAAGATCGTCTTGATGTCCGCTCACCCCCAGCTCTTCCAGTGAGCAAAGCCAGTAAAAGAGACAGTATTCTGGGGGGGTGTATCATCGGTTTTAAGGGAACAATAACAGGAGAGAGCTATCTCTTGACAAAACGTTGATAATTTTAAGTCTCAAGAGCCTTCATGCTCAGCTGCACCCCCTCAGTCCTATGCTACAATTCCCACCTGGAAGATATGCTGGGAATGTTTGGAGCACAGGCTCCAGAATAACACTGCGTTCTTATCGCTGCGCTCTGCGTTGTCTTTATTGTGCACAGTCACCAGGGGTTAAGACTCAGGACTCATACTTGGAGGCCAAGCTGCTGATCTGCCAGCATATCTGTCAACAGATCTGTCCTTGTCCTGACCATCTTATCTTTATAATTCAGCCGTTTCCACCTGGAGCTGCTGGAGACATCATTATTTCTCCCCTGAAGCTGATTGATTTAGCACTAGGTTAGTGGCAAGCAGCACGTCTATGGTCTGGCTCTGGGTCAGCTCAGTTCAACACAGATTTAGTCCGCTCTTTGCCGAGCGGGTGCACATCTGAGTCTACCCTTCCAAAGATAACATAATTTCAAGCACTGGGATGTTTAGTTTACTTTTCTTTGAGACCTGCGGTTTAGTTGCCAGTAACATTAATAGAACTGGAATATAAATCGTACTGAATGTAGAACATTTGGGCTTCAGTGTGCTGGGCAGATATCCATGTAGAGAGATGGGCAATTAAATCCTCTTGCATTATAAACCTTATAGAGTAGGGCTTTGGCTGAGGGCTTGCCCAAATGGGAATTTTCTCTGGTGAAGCCTGAAAAATTGTCATTCTTGTTGCCAATAATGTGGATAAATAAAAGCTCAACAATTAGGAGAGAAGGAAAACAAGGAAATACACCTGTCAAACTTTTTGTATTATTAATGTGCAAGTGAGAAAAATGTTGCGCTTGTGCATTGTGTTTGCCCTCAATGCCAGCTGTTGGCTGAGCACATGAGCCGGTGTTTTGCATCGGCTGAACAGCCTCAGTGCCAGCAAGCACTGAGCAGGCAAACATCGACAGCAGCAGTCTTCCCACACTGCATACAATACGAGCGATGCTTTAAATTAATAATAATACTTAATAAAGCTCCATCTCTCATTTGCAAAGAAAACCTTCAATTAATGTTAATCAGCATCCGCAGAATGTGATCAGGCTGGGCTTGTAGCTGGACGTGCCGAAACAGTTCAACTGGCAGATGGAGCATTTTCCGACTATTTTAATTAATGACTGCTCATTTCAAATGTTAATGCAATTAAACAAATAGGCAAAGCAAATAAAAATAATAGAAGTTGTGAAAATGTCACTGTCAAAGAAAGTTTTAGCATCTGATCCAAAACGTGGGCCTCGCTCAAGTCCATAAGGAGCCAAGCCACCCCTGCTGGCTAAATGAACACTAATAGAGGCGAGGTTTCCTTTTGTTTCTGGCTGTTTCCAACCATTTCTCTGGGATTGACATTTATATCTCTTCCATTTTAACCTTGCTGGCATCAACCAAGTCATTGCTTCTCCAAGTATTAGAGCATTTTCCTGCAGAAAATGGGAAAGGATTTCCTTCACATATTATAGGTTTGTTTTTTTTCCTGTGAGATTTAGCCTACCCTTATTCCTTGCCTTTTTATGTTTGAACCAATTGTCTGATTTTTTAGGGCTTTACTTTCTGTGAACCTTGTGTACCGTGGCAGGGGTGTAGACCCACATTCATTTGGGCTTATAAAGAGTTCAATTAGCCCTTTAATGCCTAGTTCAGTCACAATTAAACCTTCCCCGTTGACTCTTGGTCTTTCTAAAGGCAGAGAAGGTGTTTTAATTATTCATTCTCTGGTTTGTTTCTTACAGCAGTCTCAGCTGTGCTTTATTATTCAAAGGTTAATGCAAACTGAGAACTGGGTAAATTAAATTTGTTTGGCAGCTAGCAACCTGATGTATTATAGACAGTGTGAAATATGGATGGATGAATGGATGGCAGCACTTTTGCTATTGTGATGCTTAAAAAGCCTGATTTTATCTTTAAAACAATTGCCGGTTTTGTTACTGAGGCTGATATAAAATGAATATTCCATTATATTATATTCTGTGTAACCCATTTTTGTTAAGAAAGCACGTAGTTTAGAGAGCCAAGAAGCATTAGCAGCTATTATAGAAAATTGATGTAGGTACCATGACTAATGAACTAGGCTGCACAGTACTGAGTCGCTCGGTTGTATGCAGGGAATCGTGCAGTCAGAAGTTTTAATGAAGGGAGCCCAAGGAATTTCAGGTGAAAAAGGGTTTTATTAACTTTCAGTGAACAAAATGAATAGTTGAGCAGTGAACATGACATGATGTCGTATAATAATTGTATGCCTTGGGTGCATTGTGAGGCATGGAGCGTAGCCAAGAGCTTTCATCTGTTCCACACACAGGGTTATTTCACAAACCCCTGTGTACTGTGGAAATCTTTATTGCAAACATAACAAGAATTGTTTCACAAGAAATGCCTTAAGAAAGTACTGCGTCATTTATTTGAAAAATCTACCAACACTACCTTTCTGTGAAAAATATTAGCCAGACATCCATAAGTCACCATCCCAATTGATCCTAATTAAAATTCAGGTCCTGTATCAGTGACTTCTGTCAGTAGGCTGTGAACCAAAAAGGAATCTGCAGTTTCCTTAAGAGGCCACCCTGATTAAGGTATCTTCTTTCCCTGGACAAGCATTATATTGCCTGAAAAAAGGTTGTTTTGGCCTATAGAAGAGTAATGCCCCAAAACTTTATTCATTTTTAATTTGCTTCCTCCAGAGCTTAACTATGTGGGTGCAAGATTTTCCATTTTCCACATATGAGACTATGTGTTAGATATTTCAAATATTGTTCCAGTGCCAGGTTTTTAAATGAGGAGTGAGAATTTACATAATCCTACAGTTTAACCTGCTTTCTATTTATAAGTTTTTCAAGATAGTGTAACAATTGCAGAGTAAAGCAGCTTTCTGTACTAATGACTGGAGTCCTTAGGATAGAGACTTAGAAAGCACAGCTACAAGGTCATTTATACAGTGCTAAGTCTTTAGTACATCACGTGCTATATGATAATGTGTGCAATTACACTACTACTGACTGATGAGGGAGGTGGATGAGGAGGTAGGTGAAAATAGGATGGCTTGTAAGGCAAGACAGTGACAAGATATCTCAGCCAGGTTTCTGTATCCTTGTACTGTAAATACTGCACATCTGCCCTCTGAAATATTTGAGATAAGACAGTTAGGAAATTTTCAATATTTATTTAAATAATTTATATCTCAGCGATATTAATACTTCTTTATGGATGAATGTGTCAGTTCACCGACTGAACTAAGGACACCAGTTACGTGTGTTATCTCAGGCTAACTTAATAAACATACATAATTTTAACCTTTAGTATTATTGCACTACTATAGTAGTTTGTAGCTGATGGATGGATATTCTTATGTGTATGTGATTGTTAAGTTATATTTTTGTTCTCTATTTTAGTGCTGGACCCAAAGGAGACAACATTTATGAATGGAGGTCGACCATACTGGGACCTCCAGGGTCTGTATATGAAGGTGGAGTTTTCTTCCTTGACATTACCTTTTCACCGGACTATCCTTTTAAACCACCCAAGGTTAGTAAGAGGATTTTAAAAGTCTACTTGAAGTCATCTCCTAGTGATTTATTTCACGTATTGGTATACGACTGTAGGTTGAGATAGAAAACTCTGAAGGAAATGATAAACATTTAATTGATTGTTTTGATAAAAAGAATTTAAATAACTGCCTAAAAAATTCCTGTATGTCTCCAGTATACTTGGACAGGTATGGATTTATTTAACAAGTTGCATAACTTCAAGCAGTTGTTGTGTGATTTGGGTTTGTTTCTAATATGAAAGCATTCATGTTTGTGTTGCCCCTTTGTAAGCAGCTGATAACAGTTAATCTTTCCCATTGACCCTTATAATTCATCATCGTTCTGTGGCACTCTGACAAAATGCACACCTTTTGCGCTACCCCATATAAATTACTTCTTTAGATGCAAAATTCTGTACTTCTCATGAAGTTATAATTAATTGCTTTACATCACTTTTCTTGAAGAATGTGGAAATAAGGCAGCAAAGACAAGAAATCAAACCAAAAGATGTAGATTAGTAGAATCCCTTATGGTTTCCTTTTTAAAGGCTGTCAATATTGGCAATATCAACCAGATGTAGAAATGTACCAAAGAACTGTGCCAATAATATGAAGTCAGGAGATCATCACCAGAAAGAGATGGACTCAGAATGCCATACAGGATAAATCTAGGGATTTTGAGGGTGGGTGAAACAGAAATGGAGCGAAATGTAATAGTGCAAAATGTCATCAATAACTAGTAGCAATCATTTCTAAAGAAGGGGGCCAAATGATCCAGTGCTGGATCACAGGATTAGTATAAGACACCAGTCTAATTCATCTATAACAAAGATAGATACAGCTGTAAGATACTTCATCTGGCATTTCCTGAAGGAAATGTAAGGATTTATCAGTGTCATATACAAAACCCTTGAATCACTTTATCTGGAACACCGAGCACAATTCTTGACAGCTGTGGTCAATAACACTCATAGACACTGGAAAATGTACCCGGCAGGGCTATTAATAGAAGTAGATAAATTGATAGGCATGTTTTGTGAAACAAAGTACAAAGAGGTAACTTGTTCCTCTTAGGAGAGGGGAGAGTGAGGTTCACAGTGAGCTGCCCAGGAAGAGTTATGGAGGAAAAAAAATATGTTCTTTCTGACACACTTCTGAAAGGGCTGATGTTTGCCTATGGCAGAAGGGTGTTGCTTTAAGAGAGAGGTTAGTTGATTCCTGATGACTATGAGTAGATGACTAAAGGAACATTTATAAACAGAATTTTAATGCTACAGTAATAATTTTATAAATAGCACCAAGAAAAGAGATGTGAATTCAAAATATTTGGCTTTCTGTAAACCACAGTTCCCCAACCAGTGACCTAAAGATGGGACAGTGTTAGAGATGGTCTAACTTTGTTTCCCATTTCTCATGTCCTGGCTTAGAGAAGCCGTGAGATCATAACAAGCATTACAGAGGTTTGTATACCTTACTGACCACAATTTTTCTGATTTCGACAACTGTAATTGCACAGTTAGTTAAAGCTTTGGGTACTCTGAGATCCAGCAATGTTCTGTTCCCCTGTCTTGTTCAAACCTCCCTCCCAGCCCACACTGTTTTAGTCTTCGCATTTGCTGTGTGGATTTCCATCTTGACAGGTCCCTTTCATTTTCCTCTTTGCTTGGCTTACTCTGTATGTAGCCATTGCAATGCAAGAGTTACCCTCAGTCCCACAGCAAATTAAAGAGAGAATTATTTAGTAGATATGGGCATATCCACAGAATTGGATTATTGGATATAAAATGCAACTTGAAGTTCTCTCAAAAAGTGCAAGTTTGAAAGATACCTTCTGTCTTTCTCTCTATTATAGCTGTTGAATTTTAAGGCAATATATGCAGTAGGCAACCTTTTGAAATAGAAGGTGAAGGTCCAGTTTGATTTTTCACAACAAGGTAAAGATTTCTGCAATCCACGCTCAGTTGTGTTTGGTGACTGTATTATTCAGAGACATGAGTAAGGCAGCTGTGCATTGCTTATTAATGAAATACCAAGCAAAGAGGAGGTTCTTATCCTGCTTTGCAATAGATCTTTTGTCTGCCTTTATCTTGACTCCAACTGTCTTTGTAAGAAATGTGTGCATATAAATGATATAAACATCTATTGCATGATAAAGAACAAGAGAGTTTCTGATGCCATATTGTATTACTACAAGGCCAGTATTTATGATCAAGGAAATTGTTATCTGTAAGAAAATAAGAAGCACATGTGGTCAGGGTACTAATGTCAGATTTAAGTAATATTTCACTAACATACTTTGTTCACATAGATTCTTATTCTAGTCAGTTGATGCCACTACTGTAAGTAACCCTTATCTTGAAGCCTGATATAAGAATTCCTAAACTGTTGCTGAATAATTACACATATGTTTCAGACCTTTCGAAATTGTTTTGTAGCTAAAATACTTTGGGAAGTCCCTTGAATAAAGCAATGTAGGAAGATGACTACTTGTCTTAAGGTAGCTGCAGTCAATATTGTTGAGAAATGACAGTTAAATATGTTCTTCAAACAGTTATTTTTAGCATAAGAAATGTGCTGAGTAGGTAGAACATAACATATGGAATCACCATGCAGTGCTATCTGTATCACTGGGTGTTGATGTCTCTTCCACTTTACCACAAGATTTGTGATATTTGGTGCTTTTCTTAAAATTATAGTTCTTAGGGCTATGGGAATAAATAAGAATATTCCCACTTCTCGTGGCTGTATCATCTTTAATAAAATAAAATAAAATATAAAATAAAATAACCACTAGAGATAAAAATGCAACACTGTAGAATGTACAGAGAAAGCCTTGAAATATATTCCTGAATGTTGGCAAGGTAACATCTATGTAAGTACATAACAGAAAAAATATAACCCGCATTTCGTGCTCTGGTTGAATTCATACGTTCCTCCTGAGATTTCTGTGGGCCACTTTTATCTCTCTTTTACTAAGAAGTAAGGAACATTTAAATGAGTACTGTCAAAATTGATCTTCCAAAGATGTGACCAAAAAGGCCCGGGAAGAAACAGAAACTGTATTTCCCAGATGCAGTTACTTGACCCAGGGTAAGGTTCCAAAGCAAATGCCCGTGTCACATAACACAGTTATTGTTGCAGGGCCTAATCCAAAGCCTATTAAAATCAACAGAAAGATTTCCACAATCCATTATCCTTATCTGTTCTCAGATGTGTGCTCTGTGGTAATACATGTGTAGGTTATACTTGCATGTATGGAAGTGAAAAATAATTCTTCAGTTAAGAAAAATATATTGAAAGTGAGCTCTGGATAATGTTAAGTGCCTATAATTTTATTTTTATAAGTGAAATATGTTGTGGTATAGTCATTGCTTGGTTTGTATTATACAAAGATTTGAATATTTTCTAAGGGATACCAATTCCTTTGCAAAGCTCTACTGATGCTTATTCTGATGATTGTGGCACCCTACTGCATATTAGAAAACATTAATTAAAAAAAATCTGAGAGCACATTTACACATGAAGAAGTATGGACCTATGATTAGCAAATTTAGAAATTAATTTTCATTTGTTCTTCTTGATAGTTAACTTGCTTTATCACTTAAAAGAAGATGAATCAGTCATCCATTCTGTTTTTATTTAAACAAAGTGAAAATGTCTATGCAAAACTTTGATTTGAGCTATTTAACTTTTCCTTCATTCCCTACTGCATATTGGAAAACATTAATTAAAAAAAATCTGAGAGCACATTTGCACATGAAGAAAAGAAGTATGGACTTATAATTTGGGGGTTTTAACAAATTTAGAAATTAATTTCATTTGTTCTTCTTGATGGTTAGCTTGCTTTACCACTTAAAAGAAGACAAATCAGTCATCCATTCAGGTTTTATTTAAATAAAGAAAAACATCTGCTCAGAACTCTGATTTGAGCTATTTAACTTTTCCTTCATTTTTACACCTCTGTAGCCTTCAACATCACAGCCTCTTAAGATTTTAAAATATTATATTTGTGTTTCACATCCTCTAATAGCTCCATGCAGTCCATTTTACATGGCTGATTTTTGCATATCCAAACATCACTGCCGTTGGATTTCCCTTCAAGTCTGCACCAGCTAGTCATTTCCCCACAGATCAATAGTTCTGTTTCTGTCTGTCTTTACCTGTCAGTGTGTCTCTAAGGTTGTCATAAGCATAATGTCAAATAAAGCTATTTTTCAACAAAATAACTGGTTAGTCATGCTATAGTTTGCTCTCGTGCTATTCAGTCTTTTTTTTTTTTTCCTGTTTGAAGTCAGTCTATTTCAGTCTTTCAGCTTTGTCTCATCCTTGAAACTGGACTCCAAAGTTTTTGAGCTGGAGGTCAGTGACCCTTTCAGTCCTGCTTTCCTTTTAAATCAATGGCAGTTTGCTTCACCCACAACTGCAGAGTAGTCCTGCACAGGAGAAAGTCGTTCTTCTAAAAGAAGTAAGAAGGTTCTCTACTTGTGACTGATGCAGCTTGAAAAGAAGTGACAGAGGGCCATCCCAAACTATCTCAAATATCTGTGTAACCAGATAACAAGATTTTTAGAACAGCTCATCTGAGAACTGACAAATTAGCTTTGGCTTTCTGGGAGGCTCTAATCAATTAAAAACATTTCTTAGCTTTCACTGTGAAGAAGCTTCTGCAACGCCGCGGAAATTAGCTGAGCGCCTGGTTGGCTGAGTCAGCATGAAAGCAGGGAGCCTGCAGTATTCTGATTCTCTTTCCAGTTATATCCTCTAATGTTTAAAGCACTGTGCTGTTTTTTGGAGATGTCAAGCAAGAGGAAGGTATGCGACAGACAAAGCAAGTCGCAAGTGTCCGCACATGATCTCACCTTCTGCTAAAAGCGGACGCTTGGCTCACAAACTCAGGACGCATTTTATAAGATGAGGTTTTCCTTCAGCCCCAGAAATATATTTTCTCCCTTGTAGTGCAGTGAACTTAGGAAAAGAGAATGCTGTGACCTGTTCTGAGCAGCCACTTAAAGAAATGAGTGAAAGTATGTGGAGGGCCTGCCACGGAAATAGCCTCGCGTTGCTCCAATGCCTTAATGACCCCTTAGCCTTTTTTAGAAATACCTCTGAGATTTCTTTTTCCTGCTAACTGTCTTCCTTTCATGCTTAATGGATTCAGACAGGTCCCCCTTTGGCTTTGACAAATGAAAGCTCTCCCTCTTGCTCTTTTTCTCTAGGCTATCAGATGGGATAAATAGATATACATACATGATAGATCTCCTTTGCATGTATGTGAGTGTCTACCTGCATATCCGTATAAAAATGCATATGATGTACCATGTCTTTCGGTCAGCCTGTTTTTATCTTTTGTCCACCTCAGAAACTGGTAGTTCCCTAAATTTGCAAACTTTTTAATTCTGAGATCATCTAAAATTCAGCCATCGAGACAAATTCACACTGCAGTGTTATATACACTACACCTGTCAAAGAAAAGGGACTGTTCTCGTTAGCCTCCATACTGTCCCTCCGGGACGGGAAGTCTTTACAATAGTTTTTCATACAGTTGTTTTTTTAAAAAATTAGTACTATTCAAGAGAACACTCCCTCTAGGCATCGTCACTATGGCGGTGTCTGCATCTTCATCAAAAATAATCTTTATTAATAACTTCTGCTCAGATATTTGACTGTATTCAGTCAATTCAATTTAGCTGTAGCTGATACAATGTGAATATATCTATCATTATCCTAGTACTCTCCTAGCTTTATTTTTGAATTTGAGTGATTTATAAAATCTCTTAATCCCAAGTCTACAATTAATCTTGCTAGGAACTTTAATCTCATCTGACTGAAAAATTGTTCACAGGACTTGAAAGCTGCAATATGCTAAATCACCTCTAAATCAAAATTAGAATAACAGAAAACTCCATTTCCTCCTTGTAAATCTCATATGTCTATTGACTGACTGAAAAATTGTTCTCAGTGTTTGAAAGCTTAGCTGCCTTAAATCAACTGCTAGTCTGCTAGGAGAGTCTTCTGCCTTTGTAAATGTCACACAGAGTATCTGTACAATCTGGCCTTGATGGCAATATTAAACATGTCTTCAATGCTTTTTATGTAATTGCCACATAACACTAATCTGTATGCACAAAATAGCATTATGTGGAGTCCCCCTCCTGTAGAGCAATGTTGGACCTTTTTTGTTAAATTTGGACTCATGTATGATAGGCAGTTCCCTTTATTCCTGGTTTTTGCTCTACTTTTCCACTTTTCCATATTTATTTTATATATGATTGGTTGTTAAGGACATTTTTCCTTATCTGCAGCATAATAGAAAAATGTGCTTAGAAATTACCTAAGGGTACAAGCCTACCTCTTTTCTAATTGCTCCCCCAAATGTTATTTTCAGAGTACTGTTGCTTTTTTTGCTGTTGTTAAAAATTACATTTTTAATATATTTCCCCTGCTTATTTTCCATTGCCTGTGCCACTATTAAGACAGTTTGCATGTCAACCCCTCACTCTCGAAATACCCTGCAGCGCAGCCTGTTCGATCCTCTCCCCTTGCCTCCTCGGCAGCCCTGGCGCAGGCCGGGCCGCAGCCCCTCTTCCCTTGTCCTCCCTCAGATACCGGTGTCCTCCGACTTGCCTTCAGACATGACAGGCTGCTGTCACCGCTGTCCCTTACATGCGGTTGCCTCGTCATAGCCCCTGTCACATCCCATTAGCTCTGGCCGTGCCGCTCGCAGCTTGGCGCGGCTGCCTCCCGCGCTCCCCTCTCCCCCTCTCTTCCAAAATAACACATACACAGAAGCGGAGGACAGAGATGCAAGCAGAAATTCATAAAGCTGAGGAAAGGATCAAGAGCTGTGCTTTATGATCAGTAAGTGTAGAAGTCACGTTCAGTACGATAGCACCTTGTATCCTTTGAATTCTGTTATCCGATAATTCTTCCAGTGATCGCCAAATCGGATTGCCAGTTTTTCCAGTGAATAGCCTTCTTTTTCACACTGTTTTAATATACTAATTTATATCACTGTTTTACTGTATTTACTTCTTTTGTCTTAATGAAAATAAACCTATCCAAATACACCCTTCCTGTTTTCTCTCCCCAAAACTTTGAAGGTTCCATCATTTCTTGCTAATTTCCTGTAAATACCCAGTATATTAAGTGCCCCAAAAAGCCCTGTAGAGATCCAGAGTTTTGCAGGGAGTATCTTCTAGCAGTGCGATTTCCATTGGACAGTCAGTTTTCTGTAAGAAATTCCATTTTATCACTCACTTTTTTCTGGTGAGATCTCTAATAAAGAGACCAAATCCATATGTAATCTAAATATGCATCATGTATTAATGTTCTTTACAGAACATTACAGTTCTGAGGTGAATACGCCTATACGTCCCCATGTAGGGAGCCCCTAAATATTCAAAGGCAGTTGAAGCTGGGAGAGGGAAAAAAAGCCAAATTTTAAAAATTATAAAATTCAGAAATGCCTGCTGCAACCTGCCTGCATGCCTTGCCCTCTGCTAGCTCTGGGCCCGATGTCTCTTCCCAGCACACCCAGCTCGCTCGTCAACCTTTCCTCCCTGAGCAGGTCCAGGAGCCCCCTTGTTAGGGAAACATCAAAAGCAGGAACAACAGTAAGAAGCCAACTGCTATCTGTCCCGTTGTGATATATGATTTGTTATGCAAAATAGAAATGTTGCTATGGGATACGTTTGCTCACATTTAGATGAGAACAGTTGTATTTCTTTAAACCACAAATGAAGGATCACTTGGCAAACTCAAAAAGAAAGTATGTGTTGGAAGATACAGCCTACATATTTTAAACTATGAAAGGGGGGATTTGTTTTGGAAAAGTAGAATGACAACTCAATCTTTAAAAAAAGTCCTCCCTGTAAGATTCCTTTATTCCTCTCTTTCCATAGGGAATTATTAAATGTAAAAAAGATTATGTTGGTTAAAATAAAATAATGTTGTAAACATTTGCGTTGACTTTATGAAAAGAAGCTTTTGATGTTTTTGAAGATTTTGCAATACTGTATCTATTTTGAACCTCCCTAACCTGGACTCCACCCCACTGCATTTGTTCTCTCCTGCTCTTCTGCTGTTTTCAGAAAACTTGGTACAGCTTGAGGTATTTTTTCTTTACTTTCCTTCTCTACTTTCTCTGCTGTCATTGTTCTGTTTCTTTAAATTTATATTTCTTTTTCCTGCAGCAGTTTGTTCAGTGAGCTGGTATATTCACCATTAATATATGGAATGATAAATTGAATACTGTTTCATTTTGGACAATATTAAAGTTTAACTCATATAATTGCTATTATAAGCCTTTTAAATTTTTATCAGTTATGACTATCTATGTTTCAAATAGTCCATGTTGTTACAGAAGCCCCAGTATGCTTTGCATGTTGGATTTTTCTGTGGGTGGAATAAAAGCAGTTACAAGTTATCATTTCCTACTAGTTTTAGGTGAGATACGTTTTCCTTTGATATAATAAACTATATCTACTTTCTACCTACTAAAACTAGGCATGAGCTAGTTTTCTATGAACTGTATGAAGTTCATTTCTCAGCATGTATTCATTTAACCAGGTCAATTTAATGGTGGGCATCATATGGTCAGTCATTTATTATGCAGTTTATGGAATAATCCATTAAGTATCTCGATGGCTGTTCCTGTGTGTGCTAGAATTCTGTGTTGGAAAACAGAGATCTTGTCTTAGAAATGCAGCTTCAGTGCAAGATACAATATAGATTTAAATGACGTGTACTCTGTAAGAAATTTAACATAAAGGTTATTGCATGAACTTTGTGTCAGTCATAGCTATAGACAATTTTCATTTGTTTTATACTAGTTTTTCTTATATTACTAAAGAGTATAGGCTTGATCTTGTTTTTATTACTTTTTTATTCAAGCAGACAAATCTATTGCTCGTAAAGTCTGAAAAACTGAGATGGGAACTACTTCCTCCCTCCTGAGCTCCACGAACATCATTATAAAGGGCATCATATTTTTTTAATATATATATAACCTTTTCTGTATGCAGTACCACTTCTTCCACTTCAGGTAGTGCCACCACAGTTTATTAAAGCAGAACTCTAGGGGAATATTTGAGAAATGCAGAAGTTGCATCTAAGGAGAGACCGCAGGATTGTGCCCTTGTGGGGGGCATGGGAGCTTGGAAGGAACTCTGCAAAGTGGCAGGAATAAAAACCCTGGAATCTCTGTCCTGCTTCCCAAGGCAGCCCTGCAAGGAAGTTTGGTTTCTGTTCATTGCCCTGCCGGCTGCATGAACCTTTCCTCCCTCTGTGCAGGTTGCTCAGCCTCAGTGGGAGGAACGAAGATGAGGAGGTGGGGGCTGGACCCAAGCAGGCTGGAGAATGCGGTTCTGAGGCAGGCTTAACCCCTTGCATGCTCACAGGAGAAGGGGAGAATCCTTCCTCCCTCCCAATGCCGTCTGTAAGGGAATTATGACAGGCATGTTCTGGGGAAAGAGCGCGAGCCCTGGGTCCCCGTGGGACCAGCCCTTTGAGAGCGGTGGTGCCTTCACGTGCCTGAACCTTGCAGGTGAGGTTGGGCAAGCCACACACCTGGCTGCTAATGCCACGGTGGATTTAGACCTGCTGTTGGAATGGTAGGTTCAAAACAGAGATAGAGAGTGACTTTAGGACTAAATCATACTGGAAAACTGATGTTCAAAGTGACACTGTCAGGCCCAGGTGCAATTTATCTTGCCTAATGTCACTTGCCTACAATCAGTCAACTGAAATCCATCTTAATTTGTCCTTCCTGGGTTTTAAAAACAGTCTTTTCTCTGACCTAAAGCTCACTTAATGAGCAGCCACTCATAGCTCTTCTCTCTAATCATTTTTTCCCTCTTTTTAATAAATAACCTTGGTTTCTTCTCAGACACTCCATAAAGTTTTCATATTTTTTAATTCTATTTTACAGTACACAGAAGGGTTGGCATTCAGTGACCCTGAATAGATAAACAGGCGATTTGCTGTTATTTATTTCCAAAAGCAATGGAATTTAAATTCCTTATCATCGCCTTTCTAAAGGTTCTTTATAGCACATTTATAGTTTCAGAAGATAGTCCTGTTTTTTCCTCTTTTACTGTAATTCATATTTCTTTGACCTGAAGTTGCATTCGACAAAAAATGAGATACTTTCTTAAAACTGCAGAATCAAAGAGAGTAAGTCCATAGAGGATATTTATCTTAAAAAATGTATATAAAAAGATAAATAACTCCTCTACCATTCATTTGTTTGAGGGGAACTCCTGCTGTACACCCACACAATCCTGGAGTCTCTGCATAGGATTGTTTCGGTGTTTTCATCAGAAGATAGATGCAATTAGGCTGTTTCCCGTATAGGAATCATTTCAGTAGCATCAAAGATAAAAATGTGGCCATAAAGGAAGTGTAATTCCTCTGGAATAGAAGTTTCACTTGATTTCTTTCTACGTAGGTAACAGAGAAGTTGAAGTCTTTATAGAGTAAACACAGCACCACATGCAGGAAGAGTCTCCGAGTCTGCCTTACTGCCTGGCACTGCCTGCCTCACGCTTCCCAGAAAGTTGCATTCCAGCAATTCCCAGCAATTTGGGGCAATACCTGGTTGAGGAAAGCGATCTGTAATCCCTGTTGTATTATGACTTTTTATACTACTTTGATATAAGAAAACAGATTTGGATTTGTCAGCATATCCTTGTTTGAGAATGCATTTCTCCTTCCACTTTGCCTTCCCTTTCCTTTCTCCAACACCAACTGCATGGAAAAGTAGAAAGAAGTGCAGTCAGAACAGCCTGATGATTCTATTCTTTTCATAATAGCTCATACATTTGTTACAAATTTAATGTGAAATTGAGCAGATTTGGGGGTGTAAGTGCCTCAGGGCCAGAATCAGGTGAGGGAAGATAGCAGGTTTCCAGCAGGTTTCCATATAGCTGACTCCACTATAAAGCAGCTGTAGTGGCTGGTGCCTCTTGAGCCAGTCCTGGCTCTTGTGCATCTCCTCAAGGCCCTCTCTTTGCCTGGGGAACCCAAGTCCTGGGACCGAGATGTGCCCTCGAGGTGGGTCCTGGGGAACCCACGTCCTGGAATGCCGCTGTTATCAGCCAGGAAGCTCTGTGTCATCTGCTGGCAAAAGTACCTCCATCTGTCAGTCCTCAGGCCCCAGTGTATTAAGGCTGTCATTAATACAGCTTCTTCAGAAATTCTGGAGGTCTTAATTTCTTTGTTGGTAAAATGCCTCTGTGCATTGAACAGGCATGTTTAAGTGTGCTGGCATGTTTGGTGAGTGGGCGACCTGTTTGTCAGTGATAAGCAGCAAACCTTTTCTTGTGAGTGGGTGCCTTCCTCACTGTCACAGACTTAAGTTGTGCTCATAATTAAAAAAAAAAAGTCCTTTTTAGAAGTTAGATGGTTTAAACTGACCAATACCTTAAACCAAGTTAGATGGTATAGAGAAATCCATACCGTGGACTCCATGTTACCTCCTTTGCATTCAGAGATGCCCAGTGTTCTCAGTGTTTTCAGATACTGCTGGAAAGGTCTTTACATTTTTAATCAGTAAAGGAAAGCATTCTTGTTCAAGAAAGAAAATTAAGTAAAAGCTTTGTTCTAACTATGTAGTGAAAAGTAAGCATATAATGCAACCTAATAAAATTAAATAGATGCTAAAATTTTTGTGTGAGTCATGGGACATCTTGCTACAAAGTATTTCCTAATTCAGTTATGTCTCAAGTATTAATAGAGCCTGAAAGCTAATCTGTATGAGGGCTTAATGAACATTGACCTACAATTTACAGGGTGCTCCTGCACAGTGGGCACTCCATACACGCAATTTCTGTAAGACAATTTGCTCCTCCTCTGTATTGATAACCTTCCTCCTTCACAATAATTTCCCTTTGTAGATGAATATTTAATTTTGTCACTGAGTACTACTTCCTTGATCTTCCAAAAGACATCCGTCGCCTCAAATGCTGAGTTGTAATGGGAAAAGGTAGATTTCCTGGCTATAGTGATTGGATGAATTGAGGTCATTGTGCCAGAAACATTTCAGGTTTTTGTAAAAGTATCAGAAGCAAAGCACTTCTTAGACCAGAAAAGAATAATTGAAACCATGTTTGCAGAAGAAAAAATGGAAAAAAAAACACCTACAGGTATGTAGGGTGTCGAGCAGCAAAGTGTTCAATTAGGCTGTTAACTGGTAATAACTTTACACAGAGATATACTTAAAAGCTGGTGAACCTGCTATTTGGGGGTCCTTGTTAAATAACTCACTGATTATGATACTGGGGCTCCAGAAGTTTTGGCTCACATCTATGTGAAAGCATACTTAAGAGAAAAAAATATTTTATCATTGAATATAGTGTTTTAATACCGAGAAAACTACCTTTTCTTTACATTATTTTGTCACAGCTGCTTGAAAGATATAGTCAAAAGGAGCAGAAGTGTTCAGTATGAAAAAAAAAGTAGTAAAACAGGCACTATCTTTTTTTACTTGTATCTGCTGTTCTGCTCACTGATAAATGTCTGATCTCAATCTCTGAAATCACTGCAACTTTTGTTGCTAAATATTCAGAATTCAGGGGCAGGCTTCTTAGCAGTTTCCCTTGCTATCGTGAGGTGGATTTATTGCTGTGGTTGGTGAGGAGGGCAGGAGCCCTCCCAGTTAATAGCACTGTCCAGTTCTGGAGAAGAAGCTGCTTGCTTACAACCAGCAATGTACTTGCCTGCTGCTGCCTCGTGCCCAAGCAGCCTGTCTCCCGACAGGACGTTCTTGTTGCTGATGAGATAGACCACTGAAATTGTACATCTTCATTTTAGATATTATGAACATGTCATGAAAAACATCTGCTTTGACTTGTCGTTTGAATAGAACTGATGGAGAAATCAATCACTGGTGGAGACCCCCAGCATGCAGGGTTTTTATACTATCCGTTTGTATTCGACTATTTATTCTGAACAACAATGCCAACTTTCAGAGCTGAAAATCTTTTAAAATAAAAAGCCTATGTTGCTAATATTTTTGCCTAGAAGCAGAAAGACACCATTCCAGAATAAAGAAGCCAAATGGTCTCCTCTTCATTTTTGTCGTGTGTCACGTGGGAGATAATATGTGATGCAGAATGAATCCTAAAAATAAAACACAAGAGCATAAGACGTTTCTAAGAAAGTCTACTGACACAATTGGAAAAAAAAAAAATCTTTGAGCTGCCTTCTTCAAGGATATTTCATTTTATTTTTTCTAGTAGTTGCTCACCACTTGCATTTTTTTTCCAGTTTAATTTAATGAGTCAAATGCTGAACAGTGAAGACAATATCTTCTTCTTCTCTTCAACGTTAACCTTGTATAGATGGAAGAACATTTTTGGCTCTGTACAAAAATCATGAGTTTGGAGAAACTGAGGCAAAAATAAGTTTGAGAACCATGTCCCACTTTTTTATCATGCAAACCTGTTCTGCTGGCCACAAATTGAGGAGGCAGAGTTTATACTCTAATGAATACTCCTATCGTCCTCTGTCTTTAACTGAAAGTAGCAGAATACTGTCATTTCAGCTAGGAAAGTAAAATGTTCTTTCATGTAATTTTCTAATTGCCTAATAGTCCTCTAATTATTGGTTTCAACACCTTTGTACTTAGACACACTGTCTTTTCTAGGTAACGTTTCGGACAAGAATCTACCATTGTAATATTAACAGCCAAGGCGTCATCTGCCTGGACATTTTAAAAGACAACTGGAGTCCAGCATTAACCATTTCTAAAGTTCTCCTCTCCATCTGCTCCCTTCTCACAGACTGCAACCCGGGTAAGTGCCCTGCACAGTGATGAGGCTACCTGTAAGGTTATATATATATTTATATTCCTCGTCTGTCGGCTATTAGAAACTGACTGGTGCGCTGCTTTACTGCCACGAGAAATTCTAAATTATGAGAAATTCTAAAAAAAAACAGGAAAAAATGTGGGTTTTAAATTTCATTCCATTAAATGGATGCATTGTATAGAAAGAGAGCACAATTTTAGGAGTTCAAAGGTTTTTTTAGTACCTGAGGATAAAAATCTGTTAATTTAAGAAGTTAAATCAGTAGAAAACACCTTGTAGTAGGCATTAATTTGGATATTACAACAGGATATTAGTATCAAGAAATATTAATGAGTTAATAAATATTGAAAAGGAAAGGTTTCATTTAAATATGCTGATAATTTGGTCTCTGGAAAGAATATTAATAGTACTGACCATGATAGATGTCTAACACAGATTCTACAAATAATGAAAATTAATTTAAATGAAGTTTATTCAATATCTTGAACAACCAGTATGAGTATTCAAAGCAAGCTGTCATTCTTATTAACTAGCATAGCACTTAACCTCTTCCCTCAGCTCTTATAGATTTGTTTTCTATTACTGACCGCTAGATTTGTAATTTCCTCTTTCTCTTACCCTATTTATCAATGAATTATTCTGACTGTAGCCTTGGAAAACCGTAATATATTGAAATCATGAAAGAATTATTAAATCAGAATTAGGGGATCAGCTTACAGGTCTTGCTGTTGGTTTGGTTTGGTTATTCTACACCTTTCCTCTTTTTTTTTTTTAAGTTTGCTGTGTGTTTTAGTTTTTCTTTAGTTTTCTTTAGTTTTTTGAAGAAAAAGTTTTCTCCCCAACCAGATTGCTAAAAAACTGCATTTCAAAGGACAGAATGTGAGATTCTTATGTAATCAGTGACTAAATCCAAAGCTCTAATCGAGGACTAAACTATTGCAAAACTTAAACTAGGGTGGAAGGGGGCCAAAATGCAACTGTCATTTCTTTGTGTGTGTTGTTTATTACTACACATAGCATTAAAACCTCACCGTTCCAGCTAGGAGCTGGAGCTATGGAGGAGACCTAGCTTGCCATTACAGGGATGGTTATTGTGGATGTGTTGAATGCTCTCTACTTACTGTGCTAAAAGACTGATTTTCTGTAGCGTCTACCCATAAGAAGTTCCAACATTATGTTAGGCAGATTGTTGACAAAAACCTAAAGAAAAGAAATGAATATTTTCTCAGCTATCTTAGAGAACTGGTGAAAAACTACAGAAATACTGCTATAAATCTGGTAGTTTCCTAATTTGTTTCGAAACCTAGCAGGAAAGTGGTGTGAGGAGTCAGAAATTGGAAATACACACCTGCTCATTTGTGTTCACCTGTCCTTGAACAGACAGTTTGAAATTTGTCCAGTCTCAAATAGTGATTTGAAATTTAGAAGTTTACTACCTCTGCCTTCTCACTGTTCCCTAAACCTGTTATAAAGACTCTGTATGTCAGCACACTGAAAATGGTTACCCGCGAAGTATTATCAAGTGCAACAAGTAATCACACTAAAAATGGGAGGTAATTTTTCTCTTTTAGTCTCTCCAAGGCAATAACTGTAACCACTGTCGTGACTGCAACTAGAACTAAAAAGTTTTATGACATTTCATTGTCAGTGTAAGCACTCCCTTTAAATACATGGTAGTTGTGGATTTGGTTGCTGTTTCATGTTCAGATCTTGCTATGAATTTTGGAGGTATGCATGCGATTCCTTATTTTGTGTTGTGAGTGCCGCTCGTTTGAGGGGCTCATGGCAGGTAGATGCGAAGTACTGAGTTCTTTTTGCCTTCCATTTAGGTTGCTTGTTCTTCACTAGATACTTTCTTTAGTAAACTTTGAATTTCAGTGATGTCCAGTGTAAATTTAGGAGTTCTGATTTTTCAGTGTTTTGCATAACACCCTAGAGCCCCTTCTTTTGTGGTTTTGTTGCATGGCTTATCCCTTTTATTTCTGAAGAAATTTTATCATTACCAAATCATTGGATTAGATGTTCCATGATTGAACATGCTGCTTTAAGCTGACCACTCCTCACAGTGGGCAAAACGCTTAGGAATATCATGACACATGGTGGTGTACAGACACACACACTCCCATATAGGTACACATATATATATATATATCTCCACACACATGTAAAGACACACAGCCAGCCAGTAGCAATTTTTTAACCCCTCTGTTCTCAACTAATGAGGCTACCTCTTTTTAAGGGCACAAACCCACCAGGGGCTCAGTTTGACAAGCAACTTGGAGTTCTTTGTGCACCCTTCAGCAGGCACAGGCAGATCAGGTCGAACGGAGAGGTAACACGGAAGCCCCCACAACCATAAACATGTGGAATCGGGGAGTTTTCCACCCCTGGGCTCTCTGTAAGGGAAAAATAAAATCTAAAAATGATTGGTTACCCAGTAGTCTCGCATTTATGCAAATCTTCATTAGAACAACAAATGGCGCTGAGAATGGCAGCTAATTAACCCGCAGCCATCCGCGGTGATTAGGGGAGCGGGAGGCCAGCTGCAGCTCCGCTGGCGAGCGCCTTCCGAGCAGGCCGAGCGCATGGCCAGAGGTGTTTGCTCCTGCCGCGTCTGCCGAATCTGCACAAGCCGCGAGAGAGGCTCCTTCCTGCCTGCTCTGCATCCCCGCGCTTTGTTCCCTATCACTCGAGGCAGGAGCGAGTTTGTCCCTTTTTTAGAAAAAAAAATCAACCTACTACTGCAAGTCTTTGCTCGTAAGATGCCTCAGACCCTTCAGTCCTGATTATTATTAATTGTCTCTATTTTGCTTGGCAGCATCAGACAGTAAACTGCGTTAATGAATGTCTGAATTTTGTAACAGCTGGCTGACTTTTTCAGGAGGGGGAAGGGGCGATGGAGTGTTTGTGTGTGAGTGAACATGTGTGAATTATCTGTGAATGTAAGAGAGCCAACTGGAATGGCATCAGAGAGATGTAGGAGATGATGGGTTATGCTAGCAGTCAGGCTAGAGATTAGTATTTTTCTTTAAGGTGGTACTCTAGGGGCACTCCGCACAGCTCTTCCCACAAAGCAGGGCCCCAATCTTGTAAATATTTTGGCATGTGCCAGTAACCCCGTGAAATCTGATAGCTGCGTTCATCTGCATAAAGCTGAGTATGTGTTTGTAGGCAATGTGTACAAGTGCTGAGAACAAATTTACTTTTCAGTATTAGCTGTTAGGTCTTGCCTCCATGGGTAGCTATTCCAGATTAAATCCATGTGTGGACACTCACCTCTTTGAAAATGGATTAAGGTAAGGCAGGAAAAACTGTCTTACTCTGGAGTGAAAGTTAACTGTATATTAGGTATTCAAGAATAGCTCTGAGAGTGTAAATTCCCACACTACCTTAATCCAAAATAGCTTTGAAGAATAGATAGCCCTGCAAGTTTTGTATTTTTATAGAGATTGGAATGTGAAAGCAAAATAATTATTTTTATTTCTAGACAGCTAATGGGGGTCCGGGTTAAAACATTTACTGCTCTTGCTTGGTCATTCCCACCTCATTCCCACCAAGGGTTCTCAAATCCTGGCAAAACAAAAAACTCATTTGCAAATGTTGCAGAGAAGGTATAGTGAAACACCAACAAGATTGCACTGATGCTTATTCTCTGCATAGCCTCCTTTTTCACACATCCAAGATACGGACTTCGATGGCCTGGTTATCACGTGTGTCTTAACAATGTAATGTAGATTTGTGTCTGCTTAATAACACACAAGGAAGCTTTGATTAGGAAATCAGCACAAAACCTGTTAAATCTAGCTCGCACCAAGCTATTCTTCACATTGTTCGCAATTGTTTTTGCCTAGTTACCTACCATTTTTTCCATATACAAATCCTAAAATCAGGAATACTTTTTCCCCTTGATCACACTATTGGGGTTCTCTACCGAGAAGAGAGTCCACCGTGTAGGCCTTGCTCCTGCCCCACTGTCTGCATGACAGACTGTCCGTTTGGGAAGCTCCTTGATTCCACTTGGGTGCCCACGTGCAGGCCAGGATTGGTACAGCGGTGCAGGAGCTGGGATAAGAGGAGACATCCGGTTACTATAAGCAGCCAAAACAATTTTTTTTTTTCCACAAATGTGTCTGGTTATACTCAGCATTTTTCTGGCAGCTGTAGTAAAGGTAACTGCGGAGGAGCTCTTTGAGAACTTCATTTTCTGTGTTGTTTAGAAACGTATCCCAGATTTCTAGCCTAAACTGACTGATGGGGTTTTTATACCCATTGTTTTTAAGCAAATCTTATCCTATAGTTTAAATGACATTTTTTTCTTCCTTTTATTGATTTCTGATGCACTAATGAAGAACCATCCTGTTTCCTCTTGGTCTTTTCTTTGCTGCACACTAACCAGATTTATGTCTACAAATCCCTTTTTATGCTTTTGCTCATCCTTATAGGATGCCCCTCTTCTGCCCCAGCATCATGCTGAAGTCATCGCTCTTGAGCATGACTGATTTGTGTGGAGTTTATCAGTGCATGACGCACAGCTAGACAGACTAACCTGCTCATGATCACCATCATCTGGGATGAAATATTTACTGTTCCCAGTTGGGTGTTCCTGTCTCCATTTCAGCCCTGCCAAAGGTTATTTCTTTCTGAGCCCTGTCATTTTCACTGTTTGTCTGACTGTCTTCTAACCCAATTATGTGTTTAAAACTGGAAAAAAAAAGAGGAAAAAAAAAAGAAAGGAACATTAGCCTCTGGGAAAAGGAGTTAGCAAACAACTGACAGCAGTAACCACTTAACCTAGGTCAGCACTAACCAGGTGAGTTGATATGACTCTGCTCTTAAATACTTCAATGGTGCATTATAGATATGTAAGTGATGTAAAGCTGCTTATCTCTTTCATCCTTTTCACACCAGAAAGTGTGAAATTTTGTTCGATATTATATATTTTTTGTGTGTGTGATTGTAACTTACAATTGAAGCATATATGTCCTCATCAGTAAGTGAATTTACAAGAGTAAATGAGTTGGACAGATAGCATTAAGTTACAGTCGTGTGGGTCCCGCCAGAGTTAATATGATTTACAGCTGCTCAACACTTCTGAAAAGTGGCCTGATTATGTTAGGAGACTTTACAGTTCATTTTATGGTGTGCAACTGTAACATGCCTCAGTTAGAAATATGTATGCTGATTTTTTGAAATAATTACCATGAATCGTGACTTTACTACATAGTTTCATACCTGTTAACCCACATTAGGTAATACGATGGCTCCACACCTTAATGACATACATTCTCCTAAACAAGGATGAACAAAGTCAAACAACATCCTAAGATTATGGGGATCTTTACTTGTCTCACTAGGGAACACAGGGCTCATGCCTTCTTTATATGTCATCTTTGTGTTTTGCTTTATTCCTTACCAGAAATGCATTATTCTGGTCACTGACTGGGTGTTGTTGGCAATTGTAGATAACATCTTGTTGTTGATTTGAATTTCAGCAACAGGTTATCCATGTGGTTTGGCAGGATTTAGGGTTGCCTAAATATTTTCTGCCAAAAAAAACATAACGTAACACTCTTATCTGCACCTGCATGAGGGTGCTTGCATTTAGAGAAGTTTGAGATGGGGTACAGCTATTGCAGTATGATTTTTTTCTCCAGAGATTATAAAATCCATTCATTATTATCCCTTGCAGAAAAGGATTCGGTCGTGTACCTTAATGCATATCTTCAGTCCTCAATCGGATCTGAAACAGCAGAGTGACTTTTCAATATGAGCATAAAAGCCCTAAAAGCCTGCAGGGTATTTGCCCTACTGAAGGCTCCTGGAGTCGTTGCTGTGTGTTTATAGGGACTTTGCAAAACAGAAGTTGGTGGGGAGCTGTGAGGCACACAGCGTGCGAGGGAAAGCCCCGGACCTGCCGGCTTGCTCCGCTTCCCGGCCCTCCTCCCCTCTCAGCCCACAGCGCGCACTTTCCCAGTGCTGCATCCCCTTGGTTCTCTTGGTGCTGGCTACAGCCAGAGGGAACTTGGTATGATGCCCTAGTACCCCTGCACCATCCCAAGGGAGTCACCAGGAGGCAAGGAAAAGCACGGGCAGATTTGGAGTTTGGAAAGTCCTGAATACCTGTAAGTTTTGAATTTGTGTTAGGGTTTGGGAAATTTGGAGCTTCATCTAAATGCTTGTCGCTAATAATGTCTTAATCCTGACCATCACTGAGGTACTGACAGTGGTAGAGCTCGATAGGCCAGTTAAGGAAGCCGCTTGCCCAGGTGCCAGGGGCGACCGCCACCTGCGCCGTCCCTGGAGTGAGTCCTGTGCACACCTCAGGCAAAGGGAAGCAGATTAACTCGAGCCCTCCCTGGAAAACCCGGGTTGTCCGCGGTGAGTTTAAGCTGCCAGGCACTGACTTGCTGCCCACGGACATGTGCCATCCTGTCCACTCTGCTTTGGGGACGATGGTCTCTGCTGCAGCGGCAGTAGCATCCAGAGCTACTCAGGACATTTGCAAAGCCTGGGTCACCCCATAGCCCTGCTCCTTCAGCCAACAAGCCCCAGTCGAACCGGTATCTGTTGGAATGTCTAATAGGTGTCTGCTTTATGAATAGGTCTATTTTCAGTATTGCTGAGAGATCTGAAAGAGCTAGCCTGTCCAAAAAAGTTTAAAAATAAATCTAAGGCAGCTTAATAAAGGAAAATGTAACATAGCTGTAAAAATAAAATCTGTTCCATGTTGAAACATTTGGCTTTGAGTAAGGATTTGGCTGACTTGTGGTCACAATTCTGCTGTTTGGCTGCAATGCTCCAGCTTTAAAATAGCTCTCCAGCCCTGAGTAATGAAGAACAGGTCCATGTCCCTAGCCACTGAGTAGGCTGGATGAGACTTTTTTTTTCTCCCTCTGTTCTTCTATATATCTAGAGCTAACAGGAAGCAAGTATGATGTTTCTCCTCATCTGGTGCTTCTCTGTAGCAGAGGCTGCTTTCTGTCAGTGCCAGTGCATGTCAGATGCTCCTCCTGCAATTTTTTAGACTTCCCAATTATCATTCCTTCTTTTCCCCTCTCCCCCAGTTGTCAAGTGAATTTAGAAACTCTGGATGACAGCAAGTTCAAGGGATGAGCCTGTTCTCATTTTCCTCATTCCTGTATTTTTTTTCTCTTAAAGACATAATGTGCACAATTTCCTACTATCAGAAAACTTTGCTTCAGAATCATATCTGAATTTATTTCCTTCCCACTTAGCTAGTCCTCAAAAAGGACTGTGAATCTTTCCTTGCCCAAATATGTTTTGCACTGTTTTAGAATGAAATTATGTTTCTTCTAAAAAATACAGAAAAGAGGAAAAACATAAATGCTTCTTCAGTAGTAATCCAGCATGTTTTGAGTAGAAATGTTGAATGCAATAAATATGCTGGAAAGTGACTGATATAGTTATATATTGACAAAACAATATATTTTTTCAGTTTTATTAGTCTGGCTAAACACAGATATTTGGATTCTTCTCTGTAGGCTACCACTTGCACCATGGCAGTATGGTAATAGCAGACATACAACAAAATAATCTCATTTTGCCATATATCCTTTCTGTAAACAGCAGAGGATCGTGCGAGCAATGAAATTGCTCCGTTGTCTGAGATAATTTATATTATATATTTATATTCTTTAGCTTAGAGCTGTTTTTCCCTTATCTTCAGAGTTTGTATACTATGTTCTCTTAGGAATGGGTATGGTTTCTAATCTGTTGCACCTTGTGAAGAAACGGACTCAGTCTGGGGTGCAGAGTGAGACAACTTTATTTCCAAACCGACTTCTTTTTATACTTTCTTAACACAAGTGTTGCAAAGCGCACAACCAATCAGCATCTGGCCACCTGCGCGGTTGTCTGGCTTTGTTTCTTTTCTTCTGGCAAGACACGTCGCACACGAGGCAGGGGGAGGTGTTCCTCAGTCCTCGTCTTTCTCGGCTCTGTCCCCCATCTGCTGCAAAGACTGACACCCTTGTGGTTAACTATCTGCTAACAAGGTACTATTGTCTTTGAACAAGCCTCCACATCTCACCCTTCTTTATTTGTTTTTGTTTGACCAGCCATGACTTAATTAAATGATCTATCCTTAAACACATAACAAGAAACAAAGCAGGCACACTAACAATAAACGAAATATACCAAACATCAACAGGCTGCCCTACTAGACAGGTTACAAACGGATTTACTGGACTAGATAGTATAACATGTCCTGTCAAATTTGATTGGCCAGAATTACCCATAATTCTGCTTTCGTCTGTGAACAGTCTGAGTGGTTAATTTGTCCACAACTTTACCAAGCGCAGCTCGCGCGGGAGGAGTGAGCTTTCTTGAGGATGTCAAACTCGTGTCTCCTTCTAAGAGCTTAAATAGAGGATGTAATTCTTCTGTGGAAATTTGTTGCACCTTGTGAAGAAACGGACTCAGTCTGGGGTGCAGAGTGAGACAACTTTATTTCCAAACCGACTTCTTTTTATACTTTCTTAACACAAGTGTTGCAAAGCGCACAACCAATCAGCATCTGGCCACCTGCGCGGTTGTCTGGCTTTGTTTCTTTTCTTCTGGCAAGACACGTCGCACACGAGGCAGGGGGAGGGGTTCCTCAGTCCTCGTCTTTCTCGGCTCTGTCCCCCATCTGCTGCAAAGACTGACACCCTTGTGGTTAACTATCTGCTAACAAGGTACTATTGTCTTTGAACAAGCCTCCACACTAATCCATTTCGGCAAAATGGGAAATACTCTTTTTGTATTTTGTTTCAGTGACAAGGCGCAGAATTTTTACATGCAATAAGCAAAAGTTAAAACAATAGTCAATTCAGGCTATAATGTTTTTGTCTGGCTTTAAGTTACAACATAATCTGTATGTGCCTTTTAAAGTCTCCCTCTCAGGATGTCTTCAAATGAAATTAAGTAGCTCCAGAGAAAAATCCCAGTAGTTTTTTTTTCTTAACAAATATAGAAGTTAGTGCTCTATCTACTCTGCTATCTTGTTGCCACTGGACAAGAAGCAGCATGGATTTGCGCATTTAGCTGATTGCTTTACGTAAAGGCCTTAATAAGAAGTTGTCCTAAAGGAGTGTGAAGGGAAAATGCAGTGCAAAAGTGATCATTTCTGTTCTGCTGTGAGTGCGGAATGACAACACCAAAGACAGGATTGCCTTGGGGAAAAAAACATCAGCACCAATTTCATTCACATGAGCGAAGCTCTCGCACCAAGTGTGACAACATACTTTTTGCCAGAAAGTTTATTTTTAAATATTTTACATTCCCTTGCAAGTTCTGCAGAATCTGCTAAATATTTATTGAATTAATATATACATATTTTGGCTTATTGTATCAGATATTCTAAAGAGAGCCCGGACACATGGCTCCAGTACACTAAAGGCACTTAGGCACCCAAAGATACAGGCAGATAACCACTAGGGTTTTCAGGACGTCCCATGGGGTTTAGGCACTGAGGCTAGAATTCTCTCTGCACTGTCAAACTTTTGTCAAGCTACAAACTTTTTATATATCTAGTCGTATATATTTACAGAAGCATATAACTGTATCTTCAGATATACACATATCACAGGGTTCAGCTCTGGTTGGGATTCATAAATATGAAATTAAATGTGTAAACACCAACAATGTAGCACCATATGTTATGAAAACTATACATACGTAAGTATTTAAGGAGAAATAATTTGCATAGATATAAAAAGCTGATAAAAATATTCTAAGTTTTTGTTCTTCCCCATTGACTAAGTCCTCTCAACATGAACCAGTGATTGTGAGGATTATTGTAACAGCAGGAAAAGCATTTGTGAACTGTCATCCCTTCAGTAGTTCTCAAGGAAATATGTCTTGGAATATCTCCTAATTATGTGTTCGGGGGAGGAGACTAGGATCAGGATTACTATTTATGTTGGCTTAAATCTTTGCTCTTTTCAGTCACGCGTTGGCAATACCTTACAGACAGAATAGCATTGTCTGTGAGCATTGATGTGTTTCATGTATATTGATGTGTATTATTCAAAATTCATAAGCCATCATCAGAAAGATTAATACAGCTGTAAGAAATAAGGTTATTTGGAAATATTTATTTTAAAAACACAATAATATGGTTTTATAAGACTAACATCTGTTGAAGTAATTTTTTCCTCTGAGAAATGTCTGGAGTTATTTGCAGAATAATACTGGTGGGTGGTATATAATTTAAAAAGTAAATGGCACAGATCATTTTAGAAAAAAAAAGAAAATGTGCAGGCTGGCTTTTGTGATATATAAAACAGAGTGTGGTCAATTGATATAACTCCAGATGTCAATCACACATGCACTTACCCTATCCTTTTTGTATCTGATATGTTGTTAACATTACAAGCAATAACCATTAGCAATATTGAGGATGATAGCCATTCTCAAGCAGAAGAACAGCAATAACGCCGTTTGGTCAGGTAGGTTGCCAGTAACTGCTCATTGCTCAGCGGTTCGGTGGAGGGTATAAAATTCCCTCAAAGCACTTTGCTCATGCAGTAATACTTGAGAGGAAATTCCTTCCTAACCACAGCTAATGATCAGATTATGTGTTGAAGCATGAGCAGTAATAGCCTCTGCAATGGCAACTTAGCTGGTGCCATGACTAGTGAGTCTTTTAATCTTTTTTAAATTTTCCTAAACTAATTACCTTACAATATTCCTATACTATATTCTTCTATGTGTGTAATTAGTGGGCGTATGAAGCATTTACTTCCTTTTAACTTTTTCCAAATGTATTGATTTTTTTTTGCTTGGATTCCTCTTTTACAGTGGAAAAGATGAGCAAGACCACTTCATTTTTTATAATCCTCTTTATAAAATTGCCTGTCACATCTTATTTTGTTTTATCTTCCTTTTTTTCCGGAAGAAATAAGCTTAGATTTTAATCATTCCTTAAATGGGAAAGATTTGACAATACTGCTAATAACCTCTTGTCCTTTTCAATATGTTTTCTACTCTTATGTTGTATTTATTTAAGATTAGGTGAGAAAAATTGAACTTGAGACATAATAATAGCCAACCATCAGTTTATTAAACATCATTTGATGAAAGCAATGATCTATGAAAATCCAAATTTGTAAAGAGTCTGTGTATATCACTGACAAGAAATAAATATAAAGAGATGTATTTGGCAATCATGGCAAAATAAAGATTCTTTTCACTGTCCTTAGCCAATATTAAATTTCAGTATGCTTCAAAAATATCTGAAAAATTATACATCTTTCTTTTTGAAGATTTTCTTACATAAAGTTTTATGAAAGGTGTAGGAGAAATATACATTCAAAATCTTTACAAATTCATGCACCTCTATTCTAGAAACATGTGTTACATCTATCTTAACCACAGTTAAGTTAAAAGTACTTGAGGGTTTATTGGAAAAGGTTAAAAATAAGAAAAGTGGCATTCATTCTCCTTCCAATAAACATATGTAATAAACAGTAAATCCTTTAGGAAATCCATACCAAAAGAAGACATCAATTTTGAATGTTTCACTACGTAAAATATTTGAGTAAAGCAATGAGTTATTCTATTTTTTAATTAAAATCCTCGCTTAAATAGCAGGCGTTCCAAAATATAACATCTACTTTGCAAATTCACTGCAGTCGTTTGCAGTCATTAGACGTGCTCGCTTTGTTTCCTGCAGGCTGTGTCTAGCCAATACAGACACTTCCTTAATTACAACGGAGTGTTTTGAATGAAGTCGATACAACACATTTGGGCTTAACTGATTCCATTTCTACTGCTGAGAAATGCTTTCTTTTCCTTACTGGGTATATTTTCTCACTAATAGAACTACATATATTTAAGAGAAAAAGTAATTAAAACCAGAAAGCAAATGACATTAACTGTCACAGTGTATTCCTACATTTAATTGTCTAATCTCATAATAATTTAATCTAATTTTCAGTATTCTCAGTACACATAGCTCAGATCTCAGATGGCATCAATCCAGTTGATGACTTTACCCCAAATTTTTCCTGTAGGTTTTGTTCTATGTATTTTTCTTTAAAAAATAAAGGGGAGGACAAAACTTGAAATTTTTTACTGTATGTTTCTAATTGGGTATGAATGACTTTTAGTACAACTCTTTTTAAGGATGCATCCTCCTTTTCTTAAAATACAATTATTCTTGTTCACCTTAGAAATCTCACTGTTTCAGATTATTTAAGTTTCTGAAAGAAAGCCTGCTACATTTGGCTTTTTAGCAGATTCATAATAATAGAGTCAGTCCTAAAAAGCATCATGACCAACACAAAATTTACAATCCTGGGTATAAATACACTAGCTATTAAATCATTTAATCTCTCACTTTCTTGAGCAAGATTTTGGAAATTCATATTCCTGAGTGGCTCAGAGTCTGCTTTCAGAGAAGATTTACACTACTGCAAGGCAAGTCTTTTTTACTTTGCATGGCTAATTTTCTACATTTCTCAGCAGGGAAGGAGGAAATGGTGGTTTGTTTTTACAGTTTTGCAGAGCCATCAAACAGCAACAGATAAATTATATGCAGTGTGTGCCTCAGAATACCTATTTCCACAGAAAATCAAGTTCAGGTGCATTAACTAGAGCATTGAACAGTTACTTAAATACCAAAATGTAGAGTGTAATTGTCCCAAATTTAGGGGTGGGATATACAGTAAAATTTAAATTCATATAGGGTACAGAAATAGAACCCTGATTAGTGGATTGTTGGTAGAAAATTCCATCTGAACAAGGCATAAAAAAAGGGACTGCTGTGGAGTGGAGCTGTTTGCAACTTAGAGATGAATTAATTTTTGGAAAATTATCAAGGACTGGAAACCTCATCACTTGAGTATTTATAGTGTCGATTAGGTAAGGTGGCATAAGAGTAGGAAATACTGTAAGCCACAGTATTACATTAATAGAAGGAATGCCTGCATTGCCTTCCCTGCCTTTTCCACCTCTGTTTTTTATGGTTCTTACCATCAAGCTCAAGCTTAGTACTTTTCAGGCCGGTGCCTGAAAACCCTTGGTGAGCTAACTGTCAATTAATTAGACATGAAAAGAGCCAATATTATCCATGGTGCAGGAAAAAGGATTTCCAAGGAAAGTTATTTAACCTGCTAGTCAATGTGAAATTATTACTCCAAATATCATAAATTCAATCCTCATGCAGGGTTGCCATGTAACTTCATTGCAACTAATCCAGTTGCTCAACCTGCATGCTTGATGAATGTTAATTATTTTGTTTAACCTGTTTTCCTTCTAGTCCTATTAGGTCTTGCTCTAAATTAAGCCTGATTATATTCAGATTCTGAAGTTAATTTAGAAGTGCATTGTCCATTTGGTGACCGAAATTAGGCTACTTTCTCACTTACCTGCTGATTCCTCAACCATTCTCAGAGCTGGCACTGCCCTTCTTTTTTTCACAATATTCCATGTCACCCCGGTGATCAGCCTTCAGTATATTGCTATTAGTGGCACTTGCACATCTTCCAGATGACATTCCAGTTTTCATATTTGCTTGAGCATTGCACATTGGTACAATCATCTGCCTTGGATGCCTCTCTCAGTAGGACAGTGTTACTGTAATTTCTGTGGTGCTCAGTGGATCAGAGTCCTCCTTGCCAGCACTGTCAGAAACCTGTCAGGATTTGCACCCTACTAGTAAGACCCCACAGGTGCCTTTCCCACACTCTGCTGGTATGGCACATTAAGGTGGGTGTTAATGTGAGAAAAACCAAATATTTCAGTCCCTGGCCTATGTATGAGGCCTACTGGCCATTAGCAGAGATAAAATTCTTCCCTTTTATTCATAAAAGCATGTTTTAGTCTTTTGAAACTCTGTAAGAAATTCCTAATAGCAGTTGTGGATTTAAATGAGTTGAATTAATAACATGATTTAGTAGAACAAGAAGGAGAAAATCAGATTAAGCCAAAATAAGCAGCATTCATAGAGTATGTAGGCTTTCCTAGTTATTCCATGGATTAGTTTCAATAGAGGAACAAAGAGACAGACTCACGAGCAGGATTCAGATGACTCCCACATCTCACCTAAAATGACTCCAGCATGCCAAATTTCAAGATTTTGATTTCACTCACATTCAGACACTTTTAAAAGTGACAATGCTTTTAGCACTGTTTTTCTCTATTTCTAAATGTCAGTAAAGACTAGAGCACACAGTGCTGTGTAATGCTTCCCCCCTCCCTGTTCTCTGGGAGTGCACATAATGGATGTATCCTGTGAGACCACCCATTTTTCTTGCAGAGTAGTCTCCATTTGGTATATAAGATTATAGGACATCTAACACTATACAAAGCGTGGCCACAGGGAATGCATTTACCCCTACTTGCTTTGGGATTAGACTGTTCACTTGGGGAGTATAAGACCCTTAAGACACTGTTTTGCCAGGTGATGTAATAAGTGGGAGTGAGAGAAGAAAAAAATCCAAAAGATTATTTTTTAAGAAATTTTAAAGACACTGCTATTCCTATGAAATATCTATTCCTCCTTTAGTAATTCAAGCAAATGCATTCACAGTGTTTTTCAAAAAATGTAGTTGAGAAGCTATGGATGCATGCCAGTTTTATTATGAATCTTAGCATTTTGGTTAGTTGTGAGCATTCTGAGATCTTGAGTGCTGTGATTTCCTGGTTATTCAGGCACAATGATCTTCCATAAGGTAGACACATATTGTTATAACTTACTCTCCGCAAATGCTAGCAAACCATATGCCATGTAATGTCTTCCATATCAACCTCTCAGTTATCTGTAACTCTTTTTTTAAACTAAGAACAGTGACTATTTCTCAATGGAGTTCATGATTATGAAGAACAGATACTCTGCTAACGTATCAGTGCTTTTAATTTTGAGACGCAACCATGCATCAAAGCAAAGAGTATTATTTCAGAACTTTAATTGTTCCAGCATGCCTGCACTTCTAATAGGTGCATGTTCTCCCTTAATTAAAGACAACTTCTACAGATCACTGCGCTGTGCCTTGCTGATCCATGACTGCATTACCTAGCTCCCAGTCAACCACTACAGCTCATAGAAACCTTGCTAAAGTTTGAAGATTAGAAAAAAAAAAAAAAACCCTTACTGTTTAAATAAGAATGATTTCCCTTGGCAAGATACAGAGATGAATCACTGCCAACACTTTCCTTTAAGAGCCATGTTAATAAAATCGGGCCAGATAATACTCCTTATTTCTGAAACATCTTTTTCTGAGGCAGCCTCATATTTCACACAGATCTGTGGTAGGTAGCTTGACAGCAATCAAATACATGTCCAGAGAGAGTCATGAATTGCTCCTTCCATATATCCAAAATGTTTAGTAAATGGATGTTTTCTAAATTGGTTTGCAAAACTCATTTGCTTTTGAAGATAGGTAACATATCCCTCCAGACATCAGTGTGGACATTGGAATCAATTCATATACACTTTAATATCTGTGTAACAACTTTTTCCAGTCATTACTTGAACTAATAGAAGTCAAATGCATTTCTGACCATTCTGTAGAGCTCAAAATTTAGAGTCAGGTCATGGATATCAGTCTCTTTACAGTACATGAAAACACCTGTCTATGGTGCTTATACAGCCTCATTTACCAGAGTATTCAAATACCTCACAGTTTTTCGTATATATTTATTATCAGGCAAAGCTACATGATGGAAAGGTATTAGACTGTCCAGTTTTACAGATGGGAAACTAAGGCACCACAGTAAGAGCGCATAACTTTCTTTGGGTCATCATGACTCCTTTCAAACTGTGAAGTCCGAGATGTTGTGAACTATGAAGTCCTCTGGAACAGCATGTCTTGTAAGCGGTGGCATGACTGCTCCCTGCTTTTATGCCCAGGTGCCCACCCTGTCTGCATCCCGACTGGGCAACAGCTCAACAGACCGGAGATTTCATTCTCAAAGGATGTTCTGATCTAGCATTTTTCTCCCTTTCCCTTTCTCCTCCAGCATGCACTCTGATTTGTACCAGACAATAAGCCCCTAAGCATGTAGCGAGAGAGGTAGCCAAGGACAGGACGACTGAAGAACAAGGACCGTGGTACTGATGAACAAAACGTAAATAGATCAGTAGGAAGCAAAATAATAGGTCTCCTTTAGCCCCAGGTTAGCCTAGTGACCACTAGGTCACCTTTCCTCTGCCGGGAAAAACACTTTTTGTAACGTTGGGCTCTAAGGATATACAGTCCTAAAGCTGTAGTATTCATTAGAGCTTTATTTAGTTCTATAAATACAAAGGTGTTATTTGTAGTATAAATATGCAGATATATTTCCAAGGACAGTGTCTCAAGTCATTATGCGTTTGCCCTGTATTTCCTTATTTCTCATGTGATACCTGGAAAACCAATCTAGGGTTTTATCTGGAGTTGACAAGCGACATTAGCAAGTCAGTCTTTGTCTTTTTAGACAGCAGCACACTGAATCAGCTCGCAGCTAAGAAAACTACGTTGAAGGATGTCTTACTGCATTTCTTGTTATTTTCCTTTTTAGTGGTAACAACCCTTGAAGGTCATAGGGTTGCCCACTTCGTCAAAGGCATGTCAGTCATAATAGCCAGCCTAATGACACGTGTAGGCTCCAAGGCAATTTCACCAGGCGTACTTTGATATTTTAGCACAATGACATAGCCTTTATATATGTGCATTCTTGTGTTGAGTATTAAGGTATACCTAACCAAATCTGCAAAACTAGTTCTTGAAACAAGAAGCAAAGTTCATTTTAGTCTGGTACGAATCCTGCTAACATGGAAATTAACTTCACTGATTTCTTCTCTTTATAGAATACGTTCATTTGTGCTTTAAAGATTTTTTTTTCTTTAATGAAACTTCTTTTTATTGTTCGACTGCTCTCATATAAAATTTTTTGATTGCTCTATCTTTCTTTTGTATAGTTTTTGAAGAGTCTTATCGATGGTTAGCTACATTATATATGGCTAGTTGTAATTGTGTTCTCAGGAAAGCAAGAAACAAATTGTGCTTGAGCTTGTAGGGTGTGCAAGGCAATTCGAAGTCCTGCTCCTGCTCTTTGTTCTCACTTAAATCATTCTGTTGTCACCGGCCCTGAGCTCGTGCTGCCCCGGCTTCCAACCGCGAGGCAGGTTTTATTGCAGCACAAACAGGGATTAGTGCTATGTTATACTCATTTTCACTCCTGCCCTGAT